>LDKF01002523.1:0-25295 GCA_001026735.1 Rotylenchulus reniformis | reverse complement strand
CTAGCCTGCCTATGCTTAATCTGTTCAGTTTTCCGACTTTGAATCCCACAACTCCTTCACCCTGTCCACCACAAATTGGATGTTCCTGGTCTTCGTCCCCATGGTGCTGATCAGTTTTGTCCGATCACTTCGCATCATTGCGGTGCTTAGCACCATTGGCAATGTGCTTTGTTTCGTGGCTCTCGCCTTCATTTTCCAGGTAAATATTTATAAAAATTCACTTTTTTACCACCAGAATCTATTAGTTTAATAATTTTTAAATTTAATTTCCTATCTGATCTGATCAATTTCAGCACCTGATCCGAGCAGATCACCAGCCTCTGAGTTCGCTTCCTACATTTACCAATTTTGATGGCATAATGACAGCTTGTGGTGCCGTTTTGTACTCATTCGAGGGACAGGCAATGGTCGGTATAAACCGTGTTATTACTACCATGCTTGGAACAATACTACTGGGGTGACCGATCAACCCTATAGTGGGAAAAAATCCAAGTTCTAATAAGACAGTGCAAAAAAGGAGCAGAGAAATCGATTATTATGCGTCTCTGACACGTTGCTATAGAACGGCAGGCTAACGAAAGACCCAATCCCGCATTGTCCGGTGTTTCATTGTTGGGTGTTTTGTAATTTTGAAATCAAATTTTCGTTTCAATAATTTTCACCGTGAATTTTTCAAGCGGATTCTAGGGTCGTTTAATCACCCCAGTAGTACATATCTACATCATCAAAATTTTTGATGAATGAAAAATATTTCGTTCAATACCCCACATGAAGATTTCAAAATAGGGTGCTAGTTCTGTTCCCCTCTTGGGAAATTAAAATTTAAGGCTTCAAAAGGTTTTTATTGGACAAAAAATTCTTCCTAAAGGATCAGACACAGCGCCAAGTATTCCTAAAGAAGATTCTTTACTAAATGAAAAAATTACCCAAAAAACAAGCACATCATCCTTATGGCTTTATTTGTTAATTATAAAGAAAAAAATAATTTTTTTGAAGGTCCTTCCCCTGGAAAATCGGCTCAAAAAACCATCGAACATGGTCGGCCCCTCTGGCATTCTGTCGGTCGGCATGATCTTCGTGTCCATGGTCTATGCCACCTCGGGCTTCCTCGGCTACGTCACTTACGGACCCGCAGTCAAAGCAATGATCATCCAGAATTTGCCCAGATACCAACTGTTTGTATTTTTCCGGATTAATGGGCCAATGGGAATATGCTCAATTCGGCTTAAAAAATTAAAAAAATTGACACCAAAAAATGAGCTAACAATTTAATAAAATTAAAAATTAGATCGAAATATTTGATCATTTATATTGAATTTGATCCTTTTATTATATTTTATGGATTTTCAGTCAGTTCGTGATTGTCAAGCTGTTGTTCACCCTGGTCATGTACTTTGGCTTTGTCATCCAGATGTACGTGATTGTGGATATGCTGTGGCCAAAATTGGCCAATTTGGCCACGAAAAAATGGCCAAAACTGCGCATGGGCAGCAACAGAATGTTGGCCATTGAGCTCACCTTCAGGATGTCACTCGTCATTATCGCAAGTAAATATGATACACAAATTATTTACTGGTTTATGAGTTCGTGGTAAAAATGCCAATCATAGTAAATAATATTATTTCATGCTCCTATCTTTCTTACTAAGATTTTTCTCCAAGAATTCTGCGTCATGATCATTTTTAGTTTTTGTGAAAACCTCTTTTCTACACCCAAAACCCCCAAAAATGCCACAAATTTAATTTTACAACTCATAAGATCCTGTTTTACATTATATTATAAAAGTCCATCCTAAAAATTCATTATTTCCAGTGGGCATCGGCATAGCTGTGCCGGACCTGGACCTGATCATCCCGCTGGTCGGGGTCACCACCGGCATGATGCTGGCTCTGGTGTGGCCCGCCTTCCTCGACCTTTTGCTCCTTTTGCCCGCTTACATGGCCAAGGGCCAAAGGATCCGAGCAGTTTGGCTTTTGGTCCAAGACTCGGGCCTGATCGCGATCGGGCTCTTTGGCTTGGTGGCCGGACTCAGGGCCAACATCCAGAAGATCCTGGAGTCCAGCAGTCCGGAAGTTATAAACTCCATGGTGGCAAACACAACGGAAATTGGGTGGACAAGCTGATCAGAATCGATGCCAATATGGATTGATCAATCGAGTTGATCGGGATCAAATATGGACGGATGTATAGAATCTTGGATCAACTTCCGGAGCAATAAGCTTTAAAACCGAATTTCTGTCCCATTTCTTTACCTTCGTTTACCATTCGAGTGCCCATTTTTTGTGCCCATTTTCATGTTTTTTATGGATTTTAAAAAATTATTCACTTTTTCATGACATTATTGTATAATTAATAAATGGCAGATTGTTATCAATTATACCGATGAATAAACGTTTACCCTACATAAAAAGCATAATCAGATGGATCGAATCACCAAAATGTCTTTAAACCCGAATAATTTAATCAAATTGATCTGCTGGGTATAAAACAGGGCCGTTGAAAATTAATTTTAAAAAAAACGGTAGGCGGTAAGCGCTAAAACGACAAAAGCAAAACGCGGTACGATAAATGAAACGGTAAACATTAGGGCCAAAAAGATGGTATTTGGCGGTAGAGGTAGACGGTAGACGATACAATATCCAGCCCTGCTATAAAAGTTTATTTATTTTCTTGTTTTTTTACAAATATGTTTCTACAAATTGAATGAATTTTGTCCAGAGCTAAATATCATATCGGATGATTTCAAAATTCAGATTGATAAAAAAAGTTTTATCACTGAAAGGTGTTCTACCTGTTTTTAATCGAATATAATTATTGGTATAAGGGTTAAATCAGGGCTTTGCACGAATACCCGGGTACCCGGGTACCCGCGGGTAACGGGCGGGTAACGGGTATGATTTTTAAAAAATGGACGGGTACGGGCGGGTAACGGGTATCACCTTATACCCGCGGGTACCGGGTTGGGGTCATTTAGGCGCCGATTGTTGTAACTCGGTTCAAACGTAACTTAGAAAAACGAGTTTGGTGTCAAAAAATTGAGCAAAAAATTAGCTAAAATTAGAATATACGCTCATCCGATTTGGCCCACTGTAAAAAAAGTTATGGCCAAAATACTCATTTTTTCCAAAATTGGTCGATATTAGTGCTTGTTTTGGCCATAACTTTTTTTGCAATGGGCCAATTCGAATGGGTTTAGACTTATTTTGTAGCAGACATTCAGGGCTATCTTTTGACACCAAACCCGTTTCACTAGGTTACGTTTAAGCCGAGTTATAACAATCGGCGCCTAAATGGCCCCGCGCCTAAATGGCCCGTTTCGGCGGGTACCCGCAATTTACCCGCATTTTAAAATCACCCCTAAGAATTGATTTGAATATTTTTTCTCGATGCGATTCTCTTGCAATTTTTTTCTAACTGTCACATTATTTCGCTTTTTTCTTTTCCCTACTCGTGCCTTTAATGTTTATGTAGCACTGTGAAAAAGAGCGCTCTACCCTAAATCTCCAACGGACGAAATATCCATTGCGCTAGAGTTCCATAATCCCACATTATTTAGATCGCAGCTCCCTATATGTATCCATAATATTAATAAAATCTATTTAGTGAAAATGCGTGAATTTCCGGATAAAAGCCCTGCTGAATTTACGAAAAACGAAATTATGGGAATTCTTAATCTCGAAAAAATCCAAAAAAGCAAGTTCTCTTCTACAAACCAATAAATGAATTGATGCCTGAAATTTGCATTCCATTCTACGACAAAAATGGCGACGAAAATACTGCTTTCAAGGACGGGCGTGTCAAACAATTTGTTTTTTTTTGCCGATTCAATGGATGTAATACAGGGATCGCATATTGGCTTTTTTTAAAATATTTTTATTTGGAATCTGGACGAATTTTTCTCAAAATTCCCTTAAAATTCCATAAAAATGATCAAATTTAAGCATTAATTTTTCAGATTTTCTCCGACGTCGAAACCAAAAAATGATCAATTTTCTTAAGAAAATGGCCGAAAATTCTCAAAATTTTCTCCGACGGCCCCTATCGGGACCGCCGCCCTCCTCAAAATAATTTAGACCGAAAAAATTAGCCACTTTGCATTTAATTTGGCTTAAAATTTACGAACTCAGGAAAAGACTTAATGCGATCTCCAAAATGCAGCAACTTTTTTGGCTCCAAAAAGGGCTTCTAATTGGAGTATCCGAATCAGAAAAGCTTAAAATTTGATCATTTTTTATGAAGCTCTATAGGTATTTAATTTAAAAATCAACCTTTTAAATGGTTTTTTAAATTTTTAGAATTTTTTAAATTTTTCCCAAAAATGCGGGTATACCCGCGGGTACCCGCGGGCGGGTACCCGGGTACGATACAAAAAATGTGACGGGTATAAAACGGGTACGGGTATCGGCCCAGCGGGTATAACCGGGTACGGGTACGAAATTTGTACCCGTGCAAAGCCCTGGGTTAAATCGCGCAAAATCTGGTTATGGGGTGGAATAGTTTTCCGTACCTTCTACCAAATTGCTTTTATAAACAAATCCTAGCATCATGAAATCATAATCAATGATTTCAAGCATATTTTTTTCATAATGCCTTTTCTGGTCTGATCCTTGAGTGTGGAAGCCATCAAATATTTTTTTAATAAACAAATTCATTGAAAATATAAAAATAAGATCAGATAATTCCAAACAATCATTTATGCAAATTTAAATTTTGGATAAAAGGTTCTGGAGATGATTAGTCGTTTACTAATAAATTCAACGAATTGTATGTAGCTGGTGGATGTTTAGAATTTAGATCAATGTCTGTATAATGGGCCCACATCGATTCGGATCATCTTGTCCATCCACTTTCAGTTGAGTTTGTTACTAAGGGGACAATGACCTCCATGATGCTGGACTCCATCATCTTCTGGATGTTGGCCCTGAGTCCGGCAACCAGGGCAAAAATTCCGATCGCAATTAGGCCAATGTCCTGGATCAGCAGCCAAACTGATCGCCACCTTTGTCCCTTGGCCAAATGGATGGGCAAAAAGAGAAAAATGTCGATGAGAGCGGGCCAGATTAGGGCCAGAAGGGTGCCGATGGTGACGCCGAACAGGGAAATGATCAGGTCCAGATCCGGCACCACGATGCCGATGCTCACTGAAATCCAGGAAAATGGCAAAAGGATTGAATCTTTTTCGATTTATATCTATTAATCCCTATTTTGTACCTATTATGCTTTTTTTGTGCTATTAATCCTCGAATTTTCGGATGTACTATTGAATATGTCTTTACTTAAACTCATTAGATCCATCTTTTGAAAATCATTTTGTAAAAATATGCCTCTGTATCCAATTTCATATTTTGTATAATAATAATATAGCCTCGGTATCCGATTTCTTACTAGGATATAGAAAATTTGTAATCAAAAAATCTAAATCCAGAATTTTAAATGATTGATTTTCTTTTTTGAAAATTTTTAAAATTTAGACTTACAAATTATTAATTTTTCTGTTTAAAATTTGTAATTTGCTCTAAATTTTCAAATTTGAATGATTCTTACTCGAAATAACGACGAGTGCCGTGATGATGCTCATCTCAATGGCCAACATTTTGTTCTTTTGCGTCTGAAGTTTTGGCCATTTGTTTTTAAGCATTTGGCTCAATTCTGGCCACATCAAGTCCATGATTATGTAGATGTGGATGACGAAGCCAAGGTAAATGACCAGGGTGAACAACATCTTGGTGGCCACGAATTGTCTGCAAATAATCGGAAATGTTCGAAAACAAGTTGGATTAATGGGGGATATATTCTTACATTATTGCCTACGTAATAAAATGTCCAAAAATAAAAAAATATATTGTCTCCAAAATTGTCCCAAAAATATTAATTTGGCGAATTGTCCCAAAACGGCAAAAGTGATAAAGAGCTAATGACATTATGATGAATATTGTCCATTTCTACTTATCTAAATCATTCTAAAATAACATTTTGGCGAAACGTCGTACAAATATTTGACTTAGCTAAATTGTCACAAAAATTCTTTTTGATTGATTATTTCCAAAAATTATGATGATTTCCCAAAAGTGCCAATTGTAATTGAGAATTGAGATAAATTCCATATTCAATAAATATTCCAAAACTCATGACCAATGGTTCAAGTTGGTTGGATTTTATTTAAAAAAACGAACATTTCCAACTCGGGCAAATTCTGGATGATCATCGCCTTCGTTTCGGGCCCATAAGTGATGTAGCCGAGGAAGCCCATGGTGGTGTCAACAGTGGCCACGATGGACATGCCAACCGACACGATGCCAGTGGGACCGACCATGTGGGAGGGCTTTTTCAGACTATTTTCCAGGGGAAGGACCTGAAAATGATAATAATTGGACCAAAAAGTTGGATTAATTTTGGATCGAATTGTTGGGTGGGAATTTAAATATGAAAATGGATAATATTTTGTTTAAAATATAACCTATTTTTTTAATATTTTACAATTTCTTTTCTGTTTCTATTAATTATAATTCATTGTAAACGAACTATATTCTAAATAAATTGAAAATTTTTAATTAAAAAAGAGGGACAAATAGCTACTATATGTAGAGACTAAATAACAAAGATTGCAAATAAAATTGGACTTTTTAATCGAGTTTTAAGAATGTATTTTTTTGGAACTTTTTGCATTGACCAATTTGAATTGGGCATTATTTTAAAACAATTCAACTAAATGATGACAAAATGGCCCCAACTCCTTTTGGTTGGTAAATTAAAAATTAATTAAGTATAAAAATAATTGGCCATTGACCGACCATTGTGTGGCCTCCAAGTGAGTATGAAACTTGGCCAGAAGCGGACATGATTCCTTCAAAATCTGTTATTGCAGGAAATGAACTCAGAGGCTGATGACCGGCTCGGATCAGGTGCTGAATAATTTTTTTATTTAAAATTTTAAGTAAATGTTTTATAAATTTTATTTTTGATAATTGAAAGTTGAGGATATCAAAAAAATAATTTATATTTTTGGAAATAATTTTTTTCATCGGATTAAATCAGATGATGGGTAATCCTCTTAAAGCCAAGAAATTTAAAATCTGTTAAAAATTTATTTTATAATTTTTAAAAAAATATTTTGGAAAAAAAATTGCCTGCCAAATGAAAGCGAGGGCAACGAAACAAATGATATTGCCGATGGTGCTGAGCACCGAAATGATGCGAAGTGATCGGACAAAACTGATCAGAAGGATAGGGAAGAAGACCAGGATCAAACTGGTGGTGGTGGACATGGTGATGGAGTGGAAGTCGCAAAACTGAAAAATCAAGAAAATAAAAAAAGAAAATCCATTCAAAAAAGAATAAACTATAGTAATAATTTAGATTACTTCTTTGACACTTTCTGAGCAAATCACAATATAAACACCGCAAGCTCCGATTTGAACGCAGACTATGGACGCATTTACCACCAATCTTAATAAAAGAAAATACCTAACAACCAAATTGTGCATTTTTTTATCGAGAAATGCTATTGTAAATTGCCATATAATTATCAAGAAAGTTATGCTAGAGCACGAGTTGGTACTAAACATGAGTTGGTATTAAATTAATCCTACTGTAGTTCCAGTATTGCAATAAACAATATTTTTTCTTTTCACGTTCAAGTTGAAAAGTAAGAATTTGAAAGACATGTACTACTAGTACATCCTTAGTACTTACTGTACTTATTCTTTGCCTTTACAACTACAAAATAATAATTTTTCAGAAAAACACGTTTTATATTGGCCACTTTTTACAACAATATGGACTGTTTCGGATGTGTTTTGGCTCAATTAAATTAATTTTTGACACCAAGAATTCTTCTAGATTTCGATAAGCCAGAGAATTCCAACTTATATTCCTTGATTTTATGACGAATGCATATTATTTGTTTAAAAATATTATTGTCTGATTTCTTTTTCTCTATTCATTCGACTTTTCCTATAGTTTATACTTTATAACAAGGAATTCGCTTCATTGATTGACGGCAGCGTGGTGTAGTGGTCTATCACACGAGACACAAATCCCGGGACGTGGGTTCGAATCCCACCGCTGTGTCGGTCATATACTCAAGCCCGTGGGGAGCATATCCCTTCACGTAGCCATTAGCCGAGCGGTGATGCGAAGCAAATGGTGAAAACAGAAATACTAACTGGAATACCTAATCAGATCCCCTCCACATGTCAGAGATCTAACGGTCCATTGTGGTTGTAATCCCGACTGGCAACCCCAGAAATGGGGGAATACCGCCGACTGGGAGCAAAAAAAAATTGATGGTTCAAAGCGTTTATCCTGGCGCCTACTTTTTATTCTAACAAGTAAGTTGAGGAATTAATTGTATTCGGCAGTAGTAGAACTCTAACTTCCTCTAGTCAATTAACAAATCAAAATTTGCATTTTTCGACTAAAATTTTTCCCTTTACTTTGCTATCCGATTGTATCGTCTCAAAGGGGCAAACGAGTGGGACAATGTTTGATGGGCCACATTGCCATAGTTTAGGGGCAAATTGTTTGTATTGCTAAACAAATAAAATATAATTTTTTAATTAAAAAAAATAAAATTTGGACCTTTTGGACAATCTTTGGGAACATCGGACCAATTTTTGCATGCTAAAATAGTTGATAAGGCTCATTCCGAGAAACAAACAGAGGCCGGCCTGTGAGAAATGGGAAGAAATGAAATTTTGAAATATTTGAAAAGTTAATTTTTCAAACTATCGTAGAATGGAAAATTTAAGCTTATAAATTCCTTGATTTTACAAAATATAAATGAAACCCAGAGCATCGAATTGGTCATTAAAAAAATTCAAACCACTGGCATAAATGCAAAGATTCCTAGGAAAATGAAAATTTTCAAGTAGATTATTCAAATGCAAAAATAATCATCCACTAGAAATATATAATAATTCGGTCCGGATTCGGACCCGAATTTTAGAAACAACCTTGAGCCGGATCCTAGATTCGGAATCCGGGAAGGTTTGGGCTCTTCTAAAAACAGAATACGGCCAATAAAATCCGGCCCAAAAAGATTCAGCAATAGGAAAAAGTGTTTTCAGAGTTCGCGAAAGTTCTAATTCCATTTATAATTACTTATTATTATTAACGGTCATTGTGTACCCATAATCCGGCTTTTCGAAACGCCATAGGCAATGACAGGCACCCAGATCCGATCATGCCCTTCACAAAATTGATCAGAATTTCAATATACCTGAAAAATTCAAAAATATGTAAAAAATAATCCAGTGGTCAACCCACGTTAGTCCATCCTCTCGTTCGTCCAATTTTGAGGAAAGTGAGATGTCATCTTCGCTCACTATCGTGGTGATGATCGACGGATCTTCGGAACCGCGTGGATCCTTCAGAATGGCCAAATCTGCTGATATAGCACCATTAACATGAATATCAGGTGTCGAATTTTTATTATTTTTCTCCATCCTAAAGGAATAAATGAATTAATAAATTACAACAAACACTTCTTCCGAAATTCCTAAGGTCTAAAAAATGGAAACCCTAAATTCCAGAGGTCGAAAGTTCGTTCTCCAAAATGAGCTAAATTTAATAAAAAAAAATCGATTCCATTCTTGATTCCTATAAAATGTTTATTCTGCGGTCGCTAGAGCAAGATCAATTTAAATCCATTTTTGCGGTAGAGCGAAAACTTTGAAAAGAAAAGCATTGTTCGAGTTATAACTCGGTTTAAATCGAACTTAGAGAGATGAATTTGGTGTGAAAAGATAGAGCAATTATTAGCTACAGAATGAGCCCAAACTCATCTGAATTTGTCTAGTCCAAAAAAAAGTTATGGCCAAAATAATCACTCGTGTCGGCCAATTTACAAAAAAATGCCTGTACGAGTGCTTATTTTGGCCATAACTTTTTTTAGACTGGGTCAATTCGGATGAACTTAGGCTCATTTTGTAGCGAATTTATATTTCCATCTAATGATACCAAGCTTGTTTCTGTAGAGTTTGTTTGAACCGAGTTATAATCTAAACTGTACTTTTCGTTTCAAAGTTCTCGCTCGACCGCAAAAATGGATTTAAATTGATCTTGCTTTAGGACCGCAGAATAATTGCCAAAATTAAGTAACTTTGGTAGACTGAATGTCCAATTCCGAACCAGCAACCATCAGTTTGCTCAAAAATGTTATTTTAAGGGTTAATCCCTTAATTCACCGGCGGTTCTATTTCAAGTTTTGGTCTTTCTTGTTTCCGCGATGCTTTTCAGCCGCATTTTATTTGCCTTTCTGCTGATGAAGAACACTGTTCCTCAAATGCGTGGCATCCCTAAAACCAAAAAATCACCTTACTTGGATTTATTCTAAAATAGATTTTTGTAATCAAACTACAGAATTTTTTAGAACCAAAGTCGATGTTAATGGGTAAAATATTATTAATTGATATGAATTTAATAGACCCGGACTGATAATAAAATAATAACTTGAATCTGATTAAATATGGTTCTTTTAATTAATTAAAACTATTAATAATTAAAAATACAAAAGCAATTGCATTGTAAATTGTAACTGATAAAAAATACATGTTAATACTTTTGGGGCTTTTTTAAGTACATGAAAATAGACCATAAAGATATAAGATCAGTGATCAGTCTTCTATATTTTTTGCTATCAATCCAGTTTACTGTTTTCTTCCTGCTGGGCATATGATACTACCAAAATCTCGGTGCACCTGGTTTCACCCCCGCGGTTTCACCCCCGTGCTAGAAAAATAACTGAAAAATGATCATAACTCTTTTCAGCAAAACATAGAGAAATGAATTTGGTGTCAAAAGATAGCCCTAAAAGTCTGCTATAAACTTGCAGAAAGAATTATCCGGTTTGGCGAAGTAGAAAAAAAAGTTATGGCCAGATCTTTGGCCAAAACCACGATTTTATGGCTTAACTTGGCCATAACTCTTTTGCGACTTGGCCAAATCGGATAGTTGTTTTGAAATTTATAGTAGACATTTAGGGCTATCTTTTGACACCAAACTCACTTCTCTATGTTTTAATTGAATAAAGTTATAATCATTTTATGATCATTTTTCTAGCGCAGGAGTGAAACCAGCGGGGGTGAAACCAGCTGTTCCGCCAAAATCTGCTTCATGCAGTTTCTCGCTCTTTAAATTAATTATCCCATAATCAAATAGATGGCTATTATCTTTCTCTTCTGCTATAAGATTAATAATGTTTTGACCAATAAAGACAACTCAATGTATTTCGACAGATCCCTACACTTTTCTGATTTCTGCCCTAATCAATTCTGCCACTCTTCCTGCTGGTCATTCTCTCCATTTATTTTTGATCATGATCAGTTTGCTTATTCTTCTGATTTTCGCTTTCATCCAGAGCTGGGCACGGGCTTGGAATTGCAGGCCCGGCCCGGAGGACGATCAGGTCCGTATTGGTTCTTATTGATCACTATTTCATTCTTCTGAACAGCTTTACTAATTGCAATGATTTTCACCCTGATAACTCTTAACTAGCTAACGCTTAATTCATTTTCTTTCTCTTTAATCTTTTTAATTTATGTCTTTCTTGAACACTACAATTCTTTGTTTGGTTTTTTGGCTTAATTTCCAAATTTTGACGGACGATGGACTACCTTGATCACCGGCAGCTTCCCCTGATCGCCCTTATCACATTCTTTTGATTCACTCTGACCTTCTTCTGTCCCCTCATTCTTCTTCTGATTTCACCTCCAACAATTCATCCATTGTAAACCAGTCATCAGTCTCCTCACCCCAAATACCAAATGGATGGCCATCACTCCCCCCCCCCAACCCCTGATCTGNTTCCATTCCTTCCGCGTCCTTTGCTTTCCCTCCCCTCCCCACAAATGTGTGTTCTTCCACTTCTTCCGGTTTTTTTTTGCTGTTGGACCAAAAGCGCATTAGCACCGGGGACAAAGCACATTTTGATCAATGATCGGATCAAAAAGTGGACGAGCCGGGGCCCAATGGAGCCATTAGGCTTCACCATTAGGGCAATCGGTCATTGGCAAAGCCACATCATTACTCTACCACGAAAGAAGTGTATTAGGAAAGTTAACACATATGTAAATAACTATTTCTTTTAGTTATTTTTTTATATATATTTTTCTTATGAAGTACACTTTACTAAAAAAAATATCCAACTTTCTGACCGATTGCCACCATCACTGACCATCATTCCCGTAAAGAAGATGGGCTCCGTGTTTTTCACCTTTAACTGTTTTCAGTCATCCGGGCTGAATGGTTATAGTCCAGTTTCAGATCCTTTTAATACGAATGATGATCTAAATCATTTACTATATTCATACAATCATGACCAATTGGTTTTTAAGCCCCAGAACAGATCAGCAGACTGACGATCACATATGTTTTTCTCGTTCCTTCGTCTCCTTTTTTGGTTTTCTTTTGTTGCGACCAATGCCAAAAATAATTTTTTAATCTTAAATGGCGGACAATTTTCCTTTTTGGGCCATTGACGACGATATATTTGGGAAATGGCTAAAAGGCAATCAAAAAAGTTCCTAAACATAAAAATTGGTCCTTTGTGATGTTTTTGGCCATAGTCCTATACATGTTGTCTATGAAAAATTCCATTATCCAAATATCCTTAGATCATCATTTGGACCAAATAATTTTGTCCCATCTTAATCTAAAAAAACTTTCATAGCCTAATGGTAAGCCGGAATGGGCCAAAAATTGTAAATTTAATTGGCAGAAGGCAAAATTTGCACAAAACGCAAAATGACCCAAACTTCGAATTAATCAAAACTCTATTCAATTTTCTTTCTTTTTTTTCTAAAATCGTTGATGTTTCATTTCAAGTTTTGGTCGCGCATCTTCGCCCAAACATATTGTTTTCCGTT
Source organism: Rotylenchulus reniformis (assembly GCA_001026735.1). NCBI lineage: Eukaryota > Metazoa > Nematoda > Chromadorea > Rhabditida > Hoplolaimidae > Rotylenchulus > Rotylenchulus reniformis. The sequence continues at coordinate 12,429 of LDKF01002523.1, read as the reverse complement.
TTTTCGCACCCTCGGGGGAATTCAATCGACGGAGACTGATCATCGCATCGGTGGTGGTGGTGGCGATTGCTTCCCCAATTATTACACTTCTCCCCAAACCCCCAAACCACCATATTTTGCCCGCTCTTCTGTGCACTTTTAGTACTGTTTTTGGCCCTAATTTGTGTGGTGATGGTTGTCCAGTCAATTTTGGATGATTTGGCAATTTTTACATTTTACTCTGCTTTTTGAATTTATTTTTCCAATAATAAGCTGATTCGGTTTATGTTTTTGAGGATGATCAAGTTTGATTCATGTTCTTAGAAGACTTTTCTAAATTTATTTTAAAATTTTTTTAAAATAATTTTTTACAAAATGACTTGTTATACAGCTGCACAAAAGATTTATTATAAATAGCACTTTTTTAAACATAAAAATGACCAAATTATGCTGTTGCCTAATTGTTCAAGAATTGATTGATTTTGACCATTTCTTCAATGCCAACCCATCCAATAAACTCGTCCGCTTTGATCATAATTTGATCAGTACTATGTTGAATTGTGTTTTTGCTATCCCTTTTCATAGTTTTTGGCCCTGATTTGGATTTTGTATGGTGGTGGAGATGGTGTCCAGTTGAATTGCCTTTATAAATGGCTTTATTCCCTGGACCATTCTTTCTCCACAATTCACCTTATCTGATCAGATGATCAGTGTCCGATCAAAGTTGGCTTTTTGTCGCTCTCCGTTCCCCCTCAATCACTTTTATTTATCCCTTTGATGGATGCCGCTCTCATCAGCCCCGACTGGTCCTTTCTTTACCTCACAACCACAGCGGGAAATGCGCAATCGGAGAAGGACAAATTTGTGCAAAAATTACCTTGGGAACGGGCCTATTGGGGGAATTAATGACAAATTGGTCAATTCGGATTTTATAATTTTTTATGCAACAAATATCTCTCTGATGTATAAAACGTGTAACCGCAAATTTATCATGGTTATTCGTAGCTTTCGAATAAATTGGTGCATTCAGTACCTATAATTTTAGAGGAATTTCATCTTGAGCTTATAGCTCAAAAATTTTACATCAAAATAATATAGGTTCAAGAATGAATGATGCTAATTGGAAGGTGAAAATTTTGAAACAATATGTACCCCCCTTTTTGGGCCTTAACCCGTCCTCGTCCCCGATGAGCCCATCCTCGACATCTCCAACCCCGACCCTCATCCCCGCGGGGGTTTGTAGATGAAAAACACCCCTAGAGATGCCATTTTGGATTCAATAGTTGGGGATTTTGGTGACAAACAAAGTCGTTCCCGACAGGACCATCCCCGGAAATCCCTGTCCCCGGTTTTTGCCAAATCCCCCTAACCCTAGATTGAATCGATCACTAGGACCATAAGTCTAATAAACTGACTTATTCAAAAAGTTCTCTTTTTAAAGAATAACTACTGCCGCTTGGCCTTTTATTGTCGGAGAGGCTTGTTGGTAGTGTTTGGCCAAAAAAGCAAACCAGATCAGTCAGATCAGTCAGACAAATCGATTAGATCGGCGGGGCCCTTCCCCTTCCATTCCATAAAGGTGTTCGTGCGTCCCTTTTGGTGTCCGATTCCTTTCAATCCATTTGCTTTGCTTTGCTTCTGTTCTTTCTTCTCCAATAAGTCACACTTTTGGTGGTTTTTTTCGCCGCGATTTCCTCCATTTGCCTTTGGCGTTTTGTTTGGTCCGTTCCATTCGATTCCTTTCCCTCCGCCGCCGTCGATTTGTCCCCTCACTCCCCAAACCTGCTATTTGGCCACGGAAGACTACTTTCCATCCATCCCAAGGCCGTTGTTTCGGCGGTCCTAGTGTGTGTAGGGAAACCTCCACACCAATGAACCGCAATATGTTGCCCGCGCATTTTATAGCAACAGAACAACACTTTTTCTGATCAGTGTTATGTACATGGAACCGGTTTCCGATCACTTTCCCAAATCCGATCGATCGTGGATTTTTGCAATTGTTGGCCAATGCTCCATAGATTTCTAAATTTGACTAATTAACGTATTATTTCTCACTTTCGATGATGTTTATTTTTTTAATCCCATCGATCGCTATTCTATCATTTCCAACAATCCATTCGTTGATCCTTACAATTAGATTTTTGATAATTGATGGTTGATCATGAATTGATTTTTTCATGGATTTGATGGATTTTCTAACGTATTCCAGGATGGCTCCCGATTCAAGGTTTACACGTCGAATATTTTCCCGATTCCTTCCCCTCTGGATCGGCTTAGCCATCACACAGGCTAGCAGACAAAGTGAGCATACGTGCAATTACAGTATGATTAAAGAATATCGTACCCTAGACTATCAGCCGGGTCCATCGGAATGTGACGTGAATGACCCGCTTGGATGCAGCCAAAATAAGCGCGAAGTAGAGTTGTAAATCTAAAAAAATATTTTTTCGGCATTTTAAACCTTTCGCCCTCCAAGATTTGTGTGTTCCTGAACGGCGCCTACAAATGTGCATGTCCGCAAGGATACGGACGACTGCCGGACGGGCGGTGTTTGGTGATCAACGAGTGCCAAGACCCGCGGCTGAACGAATGTTCCCGGGACGCACAATGTGTTGATTTGGTGAGGGTTTGAGTGGACACTTGTATCGTATATTTTACCATACCATTATCTACTTGCCATACCTTGTATCTCAGGACTTATCTTTGCGTATTCGAGCCTGTGCTATGGTATTTTTATCCCCTTAATAGGCCGAGGGATATTCGTGCCAATGCCGGCAGGGATTCGCGGACGTGTCGCCCAAGAATGGAAGGGCGGGTTCGGTGTGCCAGAGAATGCAGAACGAATGCAGCAATCCCCGATCATACGGTAGATAATTGATGGTAAGAATCATTACGGTACATTTTCAAAGGTGTGGACTGTGACCAGAACGCGGTCTGTGTGGACACCAATGCCAGCTACGAGTGCCGATGCCGGCCCGGCTACACGGACATCTCCGAGTCGTTCAGTTTGCTGCCGGGCCGAAAGTGTGTGATGGCGGTCAACGAGTGCGAGGACCCGGCCAAGAATGATTGCTCCGAGAATGCAGAATGCACGGACGCCAAGGAGGGGTTAGTAGCAGTAAGAAAAAGTAAAATTATCCGAAGTCCGTTATCAGTTCCAATATTTTAAACTCAAAAAATTAAATTATGATTTATCCGATTTACAACTATTTTTTGCGCAAAAGTCTAGAGAGTTGAAAAATAACTAACTTTGCGCAAAATCCAATTCTGAAGATAATCGGTCTCCCATAAGGATTGAAATACTAAAGCCTGATTTCGTAAATTTTAGCTCAAAAATCAAAATTTACTTTCGAAAAACTAAAATAACCACTTCGGACATTATTATAAATAAAATTCCGAAAAAACCTTAGGAAACTCCCAAACTTGTAAGCTAACCTAGTTCAAACTTCTAAGCTAACCTAGTTAACATCATTTCCCCGAATTCACATTTTTTCAACCGCCAAAATGCCTTCCCGAATTTTATAAATTTTCCGTAATTTTCAGCTACACCTGCACTTGTCAAGAGGGCTATGTGGATGCATCGGCAAATGTGGGCAAATACCCGGGCCGAATCTGCAACAAACCCCACGAGAAGCGCCAATACGGAGAGCCGGCGGCCCATTCCAATGCGGACCAATGCGACCCGAACCAGTCCAGTCCATGCGCGGCAGGCCAGGTCTGCAAGCAGTACTCCACCGGATACACGTGCCAGTGCCAGGAGGGGTCGGTGATGGTGGACGGAAAGTGCCAGATGATAGCTGCGTGCCAGGCAAGGAAAATTTTTTGTTTAACTTTTTGAAGCCTTATTTGGAAGTTTGCACTTATTAGAAACTTAGAGATTCAAGCTAATAATTCGGTAAAATAATGTTTATTGTATTGAACGGACCTATTCCTCAGTCAATGGATTCATTTTTGGAATTTTACCGATATTGGCCAATTTTAGATTTTGGCCATTTATAATTTTTTAGACAGGTCGTTTCAAAACTTTGGACATTCAGACCTTGCTTAATATATCAGACAAATTTTTGTTAAAAATTAGTCACGATATTAAAAAAAAATTAATCGAATTTTCTGATCATTTTCCTGTGGCTATTTTGCACATTTTATGTTGCTGATTTAGGTTGATCCGGAATGTGACAAAAATGCCAACTGCATCAACGTGCTCGGCTCCTACACGTGTCAATGCAAGCCGGGCTTCTTCGACGTGGACCCGGTGACCCCGGGGCGAGAGTGCAAACCATGTGAGCAATTGTACAAAATGATCATAACTAAATTGGCCAAATCTATTTTCTAAAATTGGTCCTTGGATGGATATAATTTTGAGATCCAGAAGCAAAAATTTTTTCGGGCAAGCCCAGTTTTTATTTAAAGGGTTTAGTGAATATGTTTAAAACTTAACACGATCACTGATGAGTGAGACTTATTAGACTACAAATAGTTAGTGGTGTTCGAGATCTAAATTTTCTCGAGACTCGAGAATCGAGACCAAGACTTGACCCGAGACCCAAAAAACCGAGAACTCGACTCGAGTCTCCAGACCGAGATTCTCGAACACCATTATTACCAAAATCTGATCTCTATATTTCAAAATCTTTAGATTATTTCAAAAATTCAATCTATGTTTCTAACTGGCAAGGGTTAAATTCAAAGCCTTTTTTCTCATCAAATTCTAACTGGCATTACTCATATTCTAATTAGGAATTTAATCTAAGCAACCTAAGATAATTTTGTATTCTTTTTCAAGTGTCCAACGAGTGCGCGGAGCCCCATGACTGTTCCCCGTACTCAAAGTGTGTGGACAACAAGGACGGCTACGAGTGCTTCTGCAACCAGGGCTACACCGACGTGTCCTCCCAGTTCGGGCTGCAGCCCGGACGGAAATGCGTAAATTGTGAGAAACAAAAAAAAATTGCAAAAAAATTAATCGCATTAGGCCTTCCCTTTTGTTTGGAATTTACCGCAAAACCGGTTGCACAACCCCTCCATGGTGATGGTGGTGGTCTCAAAAATCACCCTAATACTATTAATGCTCTAATTAGGCCTTCTGTCGGTCGAATTGAAGGATTAAAAGATAATAAATTATTATTCAGACAATGTAATTTTCTGAGGTATTCAGATTTTTGGCCTAAAAAATTGGTGGCAAAAAATTTTTTATCAAATCAAAAATTTGAAAAAAATACTATGATGTTGAACATGTAAAGAGACTCACCAACTAAAATAAAAACAGAAAAATGGCAGACTGAGGGCCTTTGATTGATGCTAGAAAAGTTTTTGAAACTAAAAATTTCCCTTTGTCTCTCATGTTTTCTTTCGATCTTTTCCTCAAAATAAACACCATTTCTTTTATTACTCGTCTCTAAGTATTCGTTTCGATAAATTTTCTTTTTTAACTCAGTCGGTCATGGACATATTTCTGTCTTATGTATATATAGATTCGTCACAAATCTAGGATCTATAGTTTTTTTTTGAAAAAAGCTTAAACTTTTTCAATCACTTTTGTAATCACTAGATAACAAATTACAAAAAAATTATGGCCCAAAATCCGATTTTCATTCAACCCCTCTAAAATTTACATAATTTTTTTTGCATATTTTTTCCCGAGCGTTCGCCGATAAGAACATTGGATCGGATCATTTCTCGTGATTTCCAGTTTCCGATCGCCGGTGGGGGGTAAGGTCCGCAACGCCCAATTCAATCAGTCACCGACGAATGCACCACTGGGGAGGGGAAATACTTTTTTACACTTTTGTGAGGAATTTCAGGGGTTTGGAGGCCGACAAACCAACTAATCAACATACTGATGAGTGGTGATTCATTGGAAGGGTTGAAAAGTTGGGGAAAACAATGAAATTTTGAAAAAATGATGTCAGAAAACTGGGTAATGAATTGGCATGACAAACAAGGAATGGAGTCAGAATGAGATTGGATTCAAGAAAAATTGATATCAGAGTCATCAGAACATGAACTGAGGTTCTAATGAGGGTCAGAACAAAAAAAGAAAAGAAAAAATGCCATACACATACATAATGGTATATTAGGTGATAAAAATGAATTAGCATGATTCTGAAGAAGTCAGCTTTTAGACTCAATCCAGATCCCATAAATGCTTATTGTAAATCTTGACAGATCACTGCTGATACCTATATTGTGTACAATGATGATAATGAATGATGTCATGCGGAAAGTCGGAATGCATATAGGCACCACATTTCAATCAAAAACGGAAACTACCGTAAAACCTGTATTACAACCCCCGGGGGTTATATTTTTCAACCCTCCTCCAGAGGGTGGGTCTATTACAGGGGGCTCAATTGCAGGGGGTTATATATTTCAACCTCGGCGTGAAGAGGGGGGTTCTATTTTTCGACCCCATTTTTGAAAAAAATGAGCCACTTTTTTTAAAAAATTGAGCCATTTTTCAAGAAAAATCTCCAAAATTCTTTATCAATCATCTCATTTTTAACATTTTCCCTCATCAGAACCTTAATTAATTAAAAATGGGCTACAATACACCCCTAAAAATGAAATTCTGAACTAAAATACACTCCTAAAAATGAGATTCCGAATTAAAATACACCCTTAAAATGAGGCCCTGAACCAAAATACACCCCTAAAAACGGGATTCTGGATATCAAATTCGGCCAAAAAAATTGTCTCGAATATTTGAACAAAATCATTGGACCACAAAACTTTTTCTTTTTTCTGCAATCTGGCAAAAAATAGAAATAAATAATGATTGCATTGAATTTTGAAAATTTTTTCTTTTCCATATATAAAAATTCAAATTTTTGGCTAGAACCCCCGGGGGCTATAATGCAGGGGGGGGGNGGGGGGGGGGTTATATTTTTCAACCCTTATTACAGGGTCTATTACAGGGGGGTTCAATTGCAGGGGGGTTATAATACAGGTTTTACGGTACTCGGAAAATCCCTATATGACATACGAAGAAAATGAAATTAGCATCTTTGGTATTTCCCGAATTGGGGGATTCTGAAATGATGAAGATCAAAAGTTCAATAGGCTATGAATATTGAACTTTCAAACCAATCCCAATTCCAATCCTTTACACAGCGAGCAACGAATGTGCCGAGCGGTCGCTGAACACTTGCGATGAAAATGCGGACTGCATCGACACTCCGCAGGGCTACAGTTGTCAATGTTTTGCTGGCTACGTGGACGTGTCCTCAAGCGCGCATTTACCCGCGGGTCGGGCATGCACAGGTCAGTAGACTATGATATGATACCGTATGATACAGTACAAATCGGATTCAATACAGTATGATGCCATATTTTCCCCCTTTTTCAGTGCAAACAAGCTGTCCCAAGCAGAAGACCGATCTGATCTTTTTGATCGACGGGTCCGGATCAATTGGGTCCCAGGTACACCAGAGGATCACTGATCGGCATGGTCAACTTTGGTCGATTGATCTGATCATTTGGTTAAGGTGTTTCGGCATGAAATGCTGCGCTTCATCAAGGACTTCATTGAACTGTTCGACATCGGTCTGGACAACACCCGGGTGGGGCTGATGCAGTATTCGGATCAGATCCGACATGAGTTCAACCTGAACCAGTACGCTGACAAGCCCTCGCTGCTTCAGGCTGTTGATCAGACCGAATACCTAACGGGTCTGACAAGGTAATACTGACTATATTCTAAAGGTACATTCTCTCCCATTCATATCTTTCCGCTGTAAAAAATCGGATTTTCACACAAATAAGCTTCATAGCTCAATTGCCGAGCTGAATCTGAATAAAAATTACGCACGAAAATTTTCTTAATATTAATTTGGACTTCTACCTGAGTATTTTACCTTTGGTATAATCGCATCGGTACAATGTATTACAGTGTACAATCATCATAATTCTTTTTTCTAGAACCGGCGCGGCCATCCAGCACATGGTCCAAGAAGGGTTCTCCGAACGTCGAGGAGTACGGCCACTGTCCGAAGGTGCCAACAGAGTAGCGGTGGTGATCACCGACGGGCGCAGTCAAGGTGAAGGCTTGCTTTTTAAAGCAAATCGATTTTATGCAATTTTAAAGATAATGTCACGCAACCGGCCATGTCGGCCCGAGAACACCAGGTGAACACCTTCGCCATCGGAGTAACTGACCATGTGTCCACGACGGAGTTGGAAAACATTGCTGGAGCACCGAGCAGGTGGGTGGTCCAATGCAAAATTTTAGGGAAAATTCACCATTTTTAAGAAACTTTTTTTGTGGCATTCATTGAACATAAAAATGACTTTATTGGCTTGAAAATGTTGTAGATCTGTAAAAGATGACAAATCCTAAAATCTAATAAAATTGTGTTGCCGATCTATTAATCTTTACTTTAATTCTTAAAGTTTTCATATTTTTCATATTCACTACCTACATTGCCCAAACAGAATCTTTAAAAGTTGATTTTCCAAATATAAAAAATCATAAATGTTACACCAAAAATATGTTACACCTCTAGGATGATCGAATGATCGATCCTAGTGATCAGAATAATTCACAACAATCCTCAGTTATCAAAAGGATTAGATGAAGTCAAATTATTAATCCGGGGATGAATCGAGTATGGAATGATCAGAGATGATCTGAAGAATCGAATGATGATTCCGATTTTCCAAAGGTGGTTCTTCGTCAAGGGCTTCAAGGACCTGGACATGCGTTTGCGGTCCTTGGTACAGAAGTTAGCATGTCCGGCACCAGCACATAGCCCCTATGAGAGCAGTTTCGGATGCAACCCAGACACACAGACGGGCTGCGATCGGGCACTTGGCCAAATTTGCATGCTCATCGACGGGAAGTGAGGGAAAATGGGCCACAAAATGAAATAAAAACAAAATTTGGACCAAAATATGGCAAAATTTGACCTATCATTACATTTTTTATGGTACTTCCATTTTTAGCCCCGTCTGCCAATGTCCCTCCAACTTTCCGGCCCATCCTCAGACCAACATCTGCGGTGGCGAACTGTGCAACGCGGATGTGCCAACATCGTGTCCCTATCCGGAAGTAAAAAATTGAAATTTTATTTTCAATTTTTAAAAATTTCTACAGTATTGCCAACGGACCCCCCTGGGCAACTTCCGCTGCACTTGTCCTTCGACGTATGCGCGCGACGCACGCACCGGTACCTGCGTTTCTACACACATGGCGTTGCCACCGGCCACTGCTTGTCCTATGGGCAAAGTGCTGAACGCGCGGACAGGTCTGGAAATATTTATGTGAATAACTGCAGAAGCAAGAACTTAAGGCCAAAATTTGCTGAAATTATTTAGTATTGACCAAAGTAAGTATTAGAGACTCTATTAATCCTTAATTTGGTGAAGAAAAAATTCAGGGGAATTTGATGAGTATTTCATGATTTTTTGCAGGCAAATGCTTGGTGCCTGGTGCTTGCGATCCCTCCGATATGAACTCGTGCGACCTGCGCAAACGCGAGCGTTGTTTGCCGTCCCCTAGACAACCAGCACAACCAGTACAAGTGCCGATGACCGCTCCGGCACCTCAGGAACAGTCCTACAAGAAGCAGAGGGATGCCGAGACCTACGAGACGAGTAGGGAATATTCTGTTGAAATTTACAGAAAGTTTTCAAGGAATTTGCTTATAGAACTTTGAAAAACTCTTCAGGACACCAAATACACTATGTGACACCTTCCCAATCGCCTCCGGACTACACGTGCCAATGCAGTTCGGGCGAAAAAAGGCAACCCGTCACTGGGATATGCCGTAAGATTTATGATTTATTTATTTATTTTAATTTTTTTTTAAATTTTCAGTACGAAACGAATGCCTTCGGAAGGAGGACAACGATTGCGACCATCAGTATGGCCAGTGCATCGACACGGACGAGAGTTACATCTGCATGTGCCTGCCGGGCTACCTGGACAACAGTCCGGACAAGGTGATCAATCCATCACAGTTTGATGTTTTTTTATAATAGAACAGTCCATGACGATGTTCCATGGTAAGATATTCTGTATTTTAATCCCCCCCCCCCTACAAAAAATATAACCCTCGGGATTCTAATACAGGAAATACGGTATTTATAATGTGTCGAAAAGGCCATTGATAGAGAGTATGATAATCAAAGTACAAGAGGTGTATTATGGTTATGGTATTTTTGTGTTCAAACAGAAGGCTGAATGGCAAATTTATTAATACAAAAAACCATTTCTTGAATTTAGAACATCTTTATAAAAAAAGTCAAATTTTGATTTTTTTTAACAGACGCGCAAGCCGGGAAGAGTGTGCTCACCGCAGAAGAACGAGTGCGAACTTGGCATCGCACATTGCTCACCAAACGCGGATTGCATCGACACACCAGAAAGGTACAGTATCACCTAAATTATCCAGACCGAAGTGGATCTTAATTAATGAGACACAATTTCTGTTTTCTTTTGCTATAAGAATCCAAATCTTAATATCAATCTTGGTTTATTCTTACCATGCTGACCTTGCCATGATTTTGCCCATTCCAGCTATGTGTGTCGCTGTCGTCCTGGATTCGTGGATTTCTCGCCCAACCGCCAGCACGAGTCGGGACTGGTCTGCAAGCCGTTGGTGGACGAGTGCGCCACGGGACAGCACACGTGCTCCCGGGACGCCACCTGCTACGACACTGTGGACTCGTACAAGTGCGTGTGCAACCAGGGATTCCAGGTGACCAGAGATTGTTGATTCAATACAATACAATACACATTCGCATAGATGAACAGGACACAAGAGTCGGGAACTTTAAAATCCTGTGGTGCTAGAGCCTAAACTTCAGTAGCTTGACTAACTTGGTTAGTTAGACACAACCTAGAAACTAAGCGTTCGACTAAGAATAGAGTTCAGCTGAATTGGTCCATTGCAAAAAACTTATACTATACTTTATTGGCCAATTTTGACACGTTTGTTTACTCTGGATGTTTTTATTACATCTTTATCGTGAATCCATAGGAAGGTTTTTGCGATTTTTTCAACTATTTTTAAGCCATCATGTCTGAATCTGGTTCTCATAAAAGCAGCGTGATTTTTTCAATTTTAACCCTTATACTTTATCGTTTTATCGTATGTTAGAATTTCTTCAATATTTTACCGTGCAATAGGACCTGGACGAGTTACGCAATCCTGGCCGCCACTGTGTGAAACCGGAGGCACAACCGCCAGAGCCGACCTATGCCACTCCACCACCACCAACCTATGCCACTCCACCAGTGCCGGTAAGAATTTGTACACGTGTGATTATAAAGTTGAAAATTCCAAGGTGCCTGTGCCACGGGTGACCGCGGCACCTGCGAAGAAAGACTGTTCGCCTTGCGGATCCGACTGTTGCTACGCCAAATTAGCGGAGGTCAAAAATTTATTTTTAATTGGTTGTCATTTTGCCTTTTTTCAGATTTGCGTCGATGGAGAAGTCTGCGATTGTCCTCCTGGTCAAAAGCGTGCCGGACCCGAGGAAGTTTGCCGAGTGGTATGTAGTTGTAAACAAAAATTATGATTCTTGAACTAAACGTTTTATGTATAAAAAATTCTTGACAAGATCTTAATATTTATATTGTCAATAAAGTTGAGTTCGAATCACAAATCTGTGGACATTCAGGTGGAATCGTTCACATTCCCGGTGTGGGTTGTGCGCAAGAATCACTACCAGCTGCAGTACAACGAGTCCTTTGCCACCCCTTCCGATTCCATCTACAAGTAATACTAAATCAATCGAATAAGAATTAATTAATTATTAGTGACAGATTGATCTTCAATCGATAAATCAATCAATACTTATATAACTAATCAATAAATCAGTAAAACAAAAATCGGCAAAAATAAAAAAATCGATAACAGATCTTCCGGATATCCGGATTGGACCAAAAATATATTTTGCCAAAACATATTTAGACAATATGTGACTTCCTTCGAGAGCGGTGTCCACCAGAGTTACATCCAGACCCAGCTCCGGAACGCCTTTGTGACCTCCGAAGTCACCGATGTTTTGTCTCCCAGTGCCTTAAATGGCAGCTGGGAACATGGTATGAAATTGTTCGAAGTTCGAACAATCTATAAAATCAACCCTCTTCCAAGGTGTGATCTACAACACCACAATGTACTTCCGCAAGGGCATGGTGGCCAACGGTCAAACAGCATACACATCGCTGATCCGATGGATCATCGACCACAACAGCTACCAAGTTGGCCAGAGCGGGCAGTATCTGAACCCGTACCAGCCGAACCCGTTCAGCCCATGCTTCCAGGTGCAAATTAGAAATCCACAAATTACCTCTTTAAAAGGATTTTCTGCAAAAAATTCCTCAAAAACCCTCCAAATTTTTCTCATTCAAGAACGATTGCCACCCGGACTCGACCTGCATCGAGCTGGGTCCGACCTCGTACCGATGCGAATGCCTTCAAGGCTTCAGGGACATGTTGCCGGCCA
>LDKF01002521.1:10484-22304 GCA_001026735.1 Rotylenchulus reniformis | reverse complement strand
ATCCTTTAATTAAAATGTTCAAAAAGAATCGCACCGGCATTGCCGCGCGGGCCGCCGACTTCTTCATTCGTGCCATGTTCATGTCTGGTCGGAAAATCCGGATTCGGTCATCAACGCCTCGGAAGGCCTTCATGCCCTCGTAGATTTCCACCGCATAATGGAGGACCTAAAAAATTACTTTTTAACTTACAATCCGTTTTTCGTATCAAAATTCACCTTTTTAGTATAATATAAAATAAAGGAAATTATATTTAAAAATTGCAAAAAATAAAAAATTCTTATTTTCCAATATGGGCCCCTGGATATTCTTTCAAAATATTTAAAAATTATTTTATATTATATGTATTTGAAAAATGGAATCCCACTTACCTTGGCTCCCGGATGCAATTTGATCTCGCGCAAGGGACAGATCAACGGCTTGGTCCACCCGTCCTTCCTGGTCCAGTCTACCTCCAGCATATGATCTGAGTAGTGGTGGCCGAACTGCAGTTGGTCTGCATTGCCTGCAGATTTCGGCTGCAGTTGTGTATCCGTCGCACGCACAATTGAAAGGTCCTTGTGCTGTAAAGGTCGAACATGATAAACTTATAGGAGGTGAACACCATAAGCTGCACAAAAGTGCAGGCTGAATTTTCCCTAGGAATACAATATTTTAGTACTATTCAGATATTATAAAGTATTTTTGGCTTTTACAGAAGTGGACTGGGATTTGATACTAGATTCGATTTTGAACCCTGGAAAGCAATCCTATAAATCAACTCACATAAAAAGTGCTTTTGTCTTCCTGACGAGTGTGTTTGATTGGCTGTCGCTTATTAGTCCCTTCGTGTTCGGTGCCAGATTGATCGGAAGAAGATGACGAAGATGAAGATTTGTAGCGCGAAAGACATTTTGGAGATCTGATCAGTTGTTGAAGCGCTAGTCTATTCATCTTCTTTAATGTCCAAAAAAAGGATCAAAATATTAAAATTATTATCAAGCTTTATTCAAGATTAAGATATCCTTAACTAGAACTTTGGCATTCTTGATTTTTAAACAATTATATCAATAAGGTCAGATTTTATTAGTATATGTATTTAGCTTTGGTTTTATATATGGATGGAACCATGCTTTTAGGTGGTTTTTAATCATTTGGAAAATGATTTAAAAAAATATTTTGGACCATTTTTGGGCCAAAATAATAAAAAGACCTTTAAGATTATTATATTTAGGAACTATATTGGAGTGAACTAAAATAATATTATTTTTGTTTATTCGTCATAACTGAAATATGGTTATTAGCTATTACCGTATATCCTCTAATTTAATGGAACCTTCAATATAATGGCATCCCACTAATATACCATAATAGCGATATTTGAAGAATGAAAATTTCTAAAAAAAGCTTGAAGCTATCAAAAGCCTGAAGCTATCAAAAAATTCATGGCATAATAATTGCCAGCATTTCAACAGCAATTCCAGAATTTTTAAAAAATATATTGCATATTCGAATTAAAATTTTTAAATGATTTGAATTGCAATTTGATCAAATTGATTTGTTAAAAGACCTGGAAAAATTTGTTAGGGCTCTTGAATTTTTAGTTGATTGAAAAATTTTGATTATAAGTGTAGATTGAAAAATATAATAGCAGCTTCTAATAATGGCAAAAAATGGCGGTATCTGTAGGATTCAATTCTTTCAAAGGCTGATCGAGAATCAAGAGTTCGGTGCCTGGAATTCTAGAAGAACTAATCTTCATGTTGGGAAAAAAACGACTAAAATATTGATTAATTCAGATGATTTAGCATAAAGGACCCAACTAATGGCTTATCTCCTCTGGGGCCCATTTTGATGAGAAATAAAAATGATCAAATCAGATTCACCCCACAAGGTCGATTGATCGGTGGTTGTGTAAGATAGGAAAAAGGAAGAGCGTGATTGCGATCGGCGATGATGATATGGGTGTGGAAAAATGGATTTTTAAATACAAAATTATTCCATGGGTTGTTGTGTCGACGAAAGATATTCCCGTCATTATTTTTGAAGGGTCAATTTCGTTGAAATCATTCAATATCTTCTGCACGTGTGAAATGGAAATTATGTAAAGATTTTTCGATTAAAGAACTATAACAGGATTTAACAGCGGGAATCTCAAGGGTTGGATGTATTAAATTTAAAAATAATTTTATAGAGAGTAAAGGATTGATATTTTAGATATTACAGGTTTATTCGATAAATATTCCGGGTTTTTCTTCATAAAATTTCAGGTAACTATCTTCAAAATGTAATTAGATTTTATTGCATAGGATGCAAACCATGGGAAATCTATCCCCTAAAAATTTATAAATTTAAAAAAATCGGCATTCAATCATTATTTCATTATTCCGAATTTTTGACCGTTGCATTGCATAATAATGATGAAATTTCAGAATTTTATGCATGCCATGCCGAGAATTTGTATCAGGTTAAACGGTGCTGAGTCATTTCTTAAAAAGTATCAAAAAGGGCGAAACTTAAAAAGTATCAAAATGGGCGAAACTTAAGAAGTATCCAAAATGGTTTTTACATAAAAAGTATTAAAATAGACTAAATACATATGCAAAAAAAAATTTTGGCTATAAGCTTAAAATTTTTCTAATTTCTTAAACATTTTAAAAATTTTATGAGGTTCAACAATTTTTTTTTGTTATTTTAAGGAAATACGAACAATTTATACAAAAACGTTGCCCTTTAAAATTTTGGTTTCTTATGCTATCTGGAAGTTCACTAAGTAAGTTTACCTGAAAATTTTTCAAGGAAATCGCCGAAAAATTTTACCAGAAAAAAGGTTATAATTTGCTGCATGACTAATAAGTATTTAGAGTAGGAAAAATTTGAGTAAAACACGTACCAGTGTCAGATATACTCAGCAGTGGGGTGGGACACGTATAGATAGTATAGTCACGTACGTATTAAAAACACGTGAAAAGTAGAGGACGCATCACGTACTTCATGAAGTTCATGTATGTACTACGGTACTTGTTTGAATTCTAATTTACAAGTTAGAGTCCATTTTGATACTTTTAAGTTTTGCACTTTTGATACTTTTTAAGTTTCGCCCTTTTTGATACTTTTTAAGTAATGACCTAGCACCGGTTAAACCGCTGTGAGAAATTTATTGCATCATTCTTACGCAAAAATCCGGAAATATTCCATCCTATCATGATCTATCATGATCAGAAGAATCGTAATAAATCTGATCACTGATCTTGATCAAGATTTTACTCAGCAGTTTTATATATTGCAAATTATTTCATCATTCGAATGAAAAACCTAAAAAATAATTTAAAAACCGATTGATTTTTTGAATTTTTATCAAAAAGTGCCAAAAAGTAATCGCAAGTTTTGGATTTTTAACATAAAAAGACAGAACATTTCCTTTAATAATTTTTCGAATACACTTGAGATTTTTCGATATTCTCCGACTTATCGAACAATGGTGTCTTTTTTTAATTTTTGATTGAAACTCCATAGCATTGATTTAACTGTTATGCATTTGTGTTAGGGGTACAGATGCCAGGAACAGCGTTCTGGTATTTGCGTTCCATACAAAAACCCGTTAGCAACATTGGTGATGGGACCAAAAGGTCTAACTCATTTGTCCAAAAATGTCTCTTAAAAGATTGACATTGCTCAATATGCTAAATAAGTATATTCATTTAATATTCAAAAAAATATTTGCGCAGTAATTCATCTTTTGTAATGCTGATTGCCTTCCCATGAAAGTGTTATTATATTATAATTTAGCATTTATTTTATAATATCATTTTAGCTCTCAAAGTATTGGAATTCAAATCTCAATCAATATTTTTCATTTTTGGGTATATTAATTAAGTTTAAAAATGCATAATATTAAAATATATTCGCCTACCATTTAAAAAATAGTTTTTTGGACAAATGTGCATTTTTGGACAAATGAGCATATTTGCATATATCTAAATTGTGTTAGTATTAGTAACGACCAAAAACCGATAACAATCCATACAATTCGTCATTGTATCCATTCAGTACCAAAGGTTCATTCCTAACATATTTTATGCAGTATTAATTTCTTTCTTATATAATATCCAAAAAGTCAATCTAAGATCTCTTTAATCTATTTTTTGATAATATAATTTTAGGTTGACTTTTCATAATTTTTATCTTTCCGTTACTATAAGAGATTCTCTAATTGTCTTTAACCAAAATTTTGTGATTTTTCGGTCACTTTTTTGCATCATTCCATCCACCAAAACTTCATATCAATATTTCTCCAATTTTATCGGTTTCTTTGACGAGTTTTGCACATTTACTTCACGTGAAACTTTACCTTCTAATTTATTAAATAAATTATTTGATTGATTTTATAAAGTTTTTTTTCAATTTACGCTCGATTTCTAATGTAAAAACAACTAGAAAATGCTGTAAAACCTTTTAAGCCATTATAAATTACCTATACATCAATATAATTTACCGATTTTTCGAAGAATTAGATTCTGATATATTAGCATAAATATAATCAAATTTTTATTGAAAAAAATAAAAAAAATGTGAATAAACAAAGGCACAAATATATATTATTGTTGTTGTATNGGGGGAGGGGTAAAAATGGTAATAGACCTGTGTACTAGAAAATTTATACTACATGGAATATGGAACGCGTATGTTTTCTTTTTTGTTGCGTCAGCGTCAATCCACCAGACGCACCCATTCGGGCCGATCTTGGCGTCCGTATTGGATGTCGTTGATTGTCTCGTAGAGGCGTTGCATCACTGTCGCTTTGGTTGTCATGGTGGGAATGTGCAGCTGTTCCGGACGCCCCGTACCAGGCTCCATGTACACGATGCGTCCCACCGGGGATATGACGCAGGCGGTGCCGCATCCGAACATTTGCAAAAGCTTCAGGGGCAAAATTTGTGGATAAATGTGTAAGGAAGTGCAGCAATATGGGATCAAATCATTGCTATAGCTGTTCTATTTTAGAAAAAATATTTTTTTATATCATTTCGACTTTGGTTCTTAGTTCAAAATTTTACTATTATAGTATTTGAAGGAAAATTTTTGCCAACCAATTCGGCTAAGAAATACGCAATTTCAATTTCCGCCGGTAATTTCTAACAGAAAAAATTGCTAAATTTTTTGAAGTTGAATAGAAATGAAAACTCCTTAAGTAAAATAACTTCAATTCTAAAGTATGTCATTTATGATGACTATATGATGAGTTGTAGATGTATTGAGGAATTTAAAGGTTCTTGGAATTTACGCATTTTATTCGTTAACGTAAGAATTGCTTTTTATAAAATTGATTTTAGTGGGTTTGCAGCTTTTTAGTGGGGAGCTGGGGAGCATGATCAATTGTAGAAAACTTTATATAGTGCATAACATTTTGCAAAAAATTTAAAGTTCCTACTATATATTTTATTATCCCTGCACTTTGCATTTAGGTAAAATTTTATTGGTTTTTTAGGAGTTTGCGTAATTCCAAAAGAATTTTTAAGTTTTGAAAGTTTCAGTAGGTTTTATTCCTTCTCATTTTTTGTTTTCCGATGGGTTCCATTTTTTAATTTTAGACTATATAGATTTTAATAGTGTTTTGCTGATTTTACAATTTTGTACAAATTTTTTATACTTATTATAAATCAACCACCCTGTGCTCGTGCACCGCTCTGCGCAGCTCGGCCATGGTTGGGTAGCGCTCGGTGACCCGAAACTCGCCCCATTCCCGCGCGATTGTCAGCACCGAGTCACGCACCACGCCGGGCAGAATCAACCCGTCGTTGAGAGGCGGCGTGATCAACTCCAGCTCTGCATTAGAAATTATTATGATTGTTAGGCTAACGTCGTAACCCGTAAAATAGTTTTGTAACTTTATCAATTTAAGCTAATAGCATGTGTTTTATCAGTCAAATAACTCTATTTTTGTCTTCAATATCTTAATATCTTAAAAACTTTAATGGGATTATGCCAATGCTTTTAATAATACAACTTTTTCGAACCTAAACTGAAGTTGATAATCCTAATCTGAAGTGAAATTGGGATCAGTATCAGATCAGATCTGAATGGATCGCGAAAAATCCAAATATTTTTTATCTTTTTGATAGTCCAAAAGCATTAATTAAATTGAAGTGCATTTTGCCTAATGTATGTAAAAATAAACTGTTGCGAATTATTCAATATTCAATTTGTAATGCATCAAAAAACACACTAACCTCCGCATTCATTGCGCCAATAGATGAACAAGTTCATGGCGCCGACCTCGGTGATCTTCTCGTCCCTCCCTGACAGCCACATCACCTGTTGGCACCCGAGCTCGCTGGCATGCTTGCCGATCAGTATGCTTGGCGCATAATTGCTAAACAAGTAAGAAAGTAAGGTTAAATGAATTTATTTTTGTTAAGTGAATTTGTTTATGGATTGCTATAAAAGAGAAAATCGAAGTTGGAAAACAACTTATATTTATATGTGATACCTTTTGATTGGAATAATATTTTTTGGATTAATTAATTTTATTATTAAAGTTAAGCTTAAAAGTGTGAATTACTATTTTTAGGTGTGTAAATATTTATTAAATTTCTTTTCAGTAAACGGCTCATTCTAAATCGTTAGCTTTTTACAACACATAACTTTTTAAATTAAGCATTTTTTATATTAATTTACTTGATGCTTAACAAAAGGAATCAGTATAGCTACCAAACCAAATATTAAAAATTTCCGTTACAATTGAAAAGTCAAGAACTTTTGTTTTTGACGATGCAATCTTATACTTTAGATATATGTTGGAATTACTGAAATTGTTAATATATAGACTTGGACCGTTGATAACTTACCATCCCATTTTGTAGGCGCCGACGCCTCCGGGGAATGCGCGCGCGTAATGCGGGTCGGCCAACAACGCAATGGGCTGGAATCCGGTCTGGAAGAAGGTGCCCACGGGACCCGTCAGAACGAAGAGCTTGGCACTGCGCGAGTAGGCGACGCCCAGAGTCGGGTCGGTGCCGATCAGCGTGGGCCTGATGTACAGGGAGGAGGAGCAGGAATAGGGCACCTGGATGGGTGATAAAGATGTTGATTGTATTAATTACATAAATTTAAAAGATTAGATAATGTTAAAAAACATAAAATTGCTTATTAGGTGTAAAAATATCCGAATTATGTTTTAATGCTGATAATGGTTGGATTTAATGTTTAATGTCGATAATGGTTGGATTTCTATTTCAATGAATTTATTTTAATAGGTATTGGAATCGGAATTGGAATCGAACACGCGCAAAATAATGGTGTAAAAGAACGTACAAAAAAATGTTAAAAAGTTGTTTTTAAATACCTAACTTGTATACATCAAAAAATGTAAATTTTAAAAAGTAAATGAGCTGGTCAATGCGTATTAAATCAGAATTGCACTTGGATTAACATCCAACTATTTGGTGTGTAAAATGGACTTGATCCTAACTAACTGATAAGCTTTAAATTTATGCGTCCGTTATGGACGCTAACTTGCGATTAGCATACATAAAAAATTGCTGCTCCCGAGTGCATTTTCCTCCCCATGCATTTTCCTTAAACCAATAATCGGAACCTTCCGAGAAAAATTGAACCCGAGAATCCCAATTATAGATTAATCATTAAAGGCATATTTTTTTCTTATATTTCATAATTTCCTCACCCAGTCCTTGTCGAGCCGGATCAGCTCCTCGATGATCTTCATCAATTCTTCTGCGTCAAAATCCGGTAACGCGGCTCGTGCCGCTGTGCGTTTCATGCGCGCCATGTTCATGTCGGGTCGGAACAGCCGGATCCTGTCGTCGATACCTCGGTACGCTTTGAGACCCTCGAAAAGCTCGATGGCGTAGTGCAGTACCTAGGAATAATGTATAATCATTTGTTGCATTTTTCCATAATTAATTTATCAAATATTAATTAATGAAAATGTTATATTTTTCGCTACATCAAAAAACAACAAATTAATTAGTATTTTTTACAAAGTTTAATGGATCAGTGCGCTGAATTTTTTCCCAAAATTTTAATGAGTGTACTTTTCAAAAAACGTTCGTGTAGTTTTCCTATGGTAAATATAAATCCGACAATTGAAGGTGGCTACGGTAAAGCGCAAAATATTTTAATTTTATTTTTATCAGAAAAACTACATTTAGTCAAATTACATTTAGTCAATTTTTTTTTTGTGACATCAAATCTTTTTATTTTTACATAAAAGGAATAATTATTATCGCCTGGTTGAGAACCAATTTTTTAAATCAATTTTAGTCAAATTTTTTAGCAACTCTTATTTAAAAAACCCTCACTTTTGCGCCAGGGTGCAATTGCACATTGTGCAGGGGGCAGACCAGCGGTTGGGTCCAGCCTTGGTTCTCCGTCCAGTCCACCTCCAGCATGTGATCGGAGAAGTGGTGGCCGAATTTGAGCTGATCAGAGGTACTGGTCGGCTTCGGCTGCAGTTGGGCGCCGCTGGCACGCACAATGGTCAGGTCCTTGTGCTACAAAAGGATCATTTTACGACATTTTTCCACTTTTTTGGAAGGAAATGCCAAACTGTTTGCGAAACTGTCCAATCTAGCTTTCACCTTTTCTAATAGTTCACCTAAAATCGCTCCAATTTAACTACGACCATCCCCATCCGAATGGGTATTTATGGTGTTGTAATTTCAGGAGATAATTGTAACCCATCGAAAAATATTATAATAATCATTTAAATTCTTCATTTATATGAATATAGGAAACGAAACACAATTAAGCACAAAAGTTTAATGCAATTAAAAAAGAATATTAAAAACATTGTTATATCTGACAATAAAACAATCTAAAAATGGAAATGAACCTAGAAAATTTTTGCATAATTAAAAGTTTCTTTAAAGAGCTAAAATTAACAGTGACCAACAGTCTCAATAATCAGGTTGGAAATAACCTGCTGGAATATGTTGTCAATGTCACTCTATCTTTGTCATGTCTTTGTGCTACTGGTGTATTATAATGACTTATTAGTTCATGTTACTTATGCATAAATCACAGAGATTACAGAAGTCCCAATACTTACATAAAACGTTGACTTGTCGGGAGCCTCGGCGGGCTGCTGTTGTTCTGCCGCGACCGCGACTGCGGCACTAGCCTGGTTGCCGGACAAGGATGCCATGGAGCGCAACGCACACTTTAATGGTTGTAGAGTTTTCATTTTCTGTATGGGTTGAATCTAAAACAAAATGTGAGTCTTATAATAAAAATTCATCCTTGATTGACACTTGATTCCATGTTAAATCATGAACAACTAGATTACGCAATTTCCATTGAAGATTTATAGTGGGGCTTGAACTAGCGCAGCAAAAAGTTTTTGCCTAATTTTACAAGAAAATTCCTGTATGATTATTTGCCCAGTTCTCCGCCAAAATTTGTGAAAAACAATTCTGAATGGAGGAAAATGTCTGTATCAAGTATCAAGAGTTCGATGAGTTCGCAGTTTGATAGCTTATCAAATTTCTTATCATTTTTGTTCTAAATTGGCGCGAAAAATGAAAACCATTGGGAAATTTGTGGATTGTGAACACCAAATAGATGATGAAATGCAACACAGTATTTTCAATTTATAATATGTATCGGGGTCATTTTCGAGGGCCAGCAAGACTGATTCGGACCTCTTGAGATCGGCCTTAGTCTTCCTTATCATTATTATCAATAGAGTGGTTCCATTTTCCATGCCATGAAACCTGTCTGTCAATGACAATTCAATAGGGGCTTGGGAGGAGGAGTCAATTTCTCTCTCCTTCTGTAATGAATAAAAAAATAAATTTTTGAAATTTACTAGTCTTATTTTTTGCCAAAATTATAATTACTTTTTTATGATTTGTTCAGAAAAAAGCTCTTTAATTTTGATTTTTTAAAGAATTATTCGAATATTTTAAAAAATAATGTCATTAACTACACTTTGCACCTTTTTCTATTTTTCCCTTTCCGAAATATCTTTATTTTTTGAAATATCTACCCTCTATAGGTAAGATAGAAAAAGGTGCTCCGACCAGCAACATAATCGCCATCGCTGTGTTTTTCCCGCCCTATAGAAGGGTGTGGAGTGACCTGACGTTGAAACGTGGTTTACGCTCCACCAGGGGGAAAGGAATAGATGGTAGAATGAGTATGGCGAAGAAATGTGATCCCATTTCGTAGACATTTGATCGCTTTTTATATTAATCATTCTCTGGAGCGATCGGAGCGGGGGCGAGCAGCGACCACGTGGGGTTCGCTGCTCGCTGCCCTGGTGACGTGTGGTTTTTTGTTTGGCGACCAAAGAGAGATCATTTCTGATCACCTGCCCCTGTGATGGTGAGATGTCAGCCGATTTTTTGAGGCAAATTTCGCTGAAATTTTCGCGGTAAACAGCACAATGTGAGAATGGAATGTGCCCATTAATCAGTCCTCCCCCATCCATTCGAGGGCCTTCTATGGGTTGTAGAGAAAAATTGAAGCTAAAGTGGTGGAAAATCGCAAAAATTAAAAAAAATAATAATAAAAATTGGAAATTGTTTAAGGCCTAGTGAAAAAAACCAACAAATTTCCCAAATTTCTAATTGCTTCTAACTTTAATTTTCGAAAATCTTATCTAAAAATTGTCAAAAAATAGTATTACGAAATCCGTAAGGTTATATTTTATGATTACAAACAAGAATAACATACTAAACATTTTGATATCCTTTAAAAAATAATAGAATCAATCTATGTATTATAATATCAGAATCCGACCATGGCAAACAAAAAAGAAAAATGACAAATTTGATCAAGGTGGTCAAGGTGGATCAATATATAAGAGTAGAGTTATTTCCACCAATCAGTTCCTACATGAAGGGATTCGACTTAAAATATGAGAAAAATAAAAACAACTCCGATCTGAATATTCATGAAGCGAGATCCCAGCAGAAATGGTCAAAATCCAATAATTTAAGAAAATGGTAAAAACGCAATACTTCGACATCGAAATACATTGCAATTTGGGCTGATAAAGGGATAAAATGAATGATTTATTTGCCCACGATCGACCAATATTTTGCCTTCAGATGATCGCGCACGCTCTCTATGGTTGATCAAGGGCATTGCCATAATTATCAGATTCCGATCATGGCAAGATAGAAAAAAATGACAAATTTAGCGACGAAATGGACGGCAAGAACGTGGTCTGATGAAAGGTAAGGGGTATATATTTATTTTGTTTTGTTTGGAGGAGGAGGAGTCGGCTCCTCCCCCATACCTTTGGTTCTTGCACATCACACACAAGACGATGAAAAAGATTGCATCATGGTTATATATTACATATGAGGGGACAGGGGCCATGGGAATGAGAGTTGATGTGAGATTAATGGATGGGGAGCAAAATTTTCTAAAGAGAGCCAATCCGGAACCTTACTTGTTACCGACCCTACCGAATTTGTTGGTTTTAGTTCGGTATTTTCCCGACTATTAGTTTTGTTATAAATCCTAGACCCCGGTTTCTAAATCAAAAATCCATAAGCTCTGATTCATAAAAATTAATTGAAAATCTCCTCATAAAAATTGGTTTTTGATCTTCATGTTTACCGATCCCATATAGTTATTGGTATCCTCCGTTTGCCGCCTATCTAACAATAGGATTTCCTTTACTAAATCCCGAATCCACTTAATCACTCCAAATCTGCTGATCACTTGAATCACCATGGTACTTTGATCTTTTGAATGACCGATTATCCCTTTTTCTTACTTATTAAGCTTATAATAACAATTATTTATAGGTTCCGTTACAGATATACCAGATTTCCGTGATTCACCGGAGTCCGTCAAAGCCCCCCCCC
>LDKF01002520.1:0-27590 GCA_001026735.1 Rotylenchulus reniformis | reverse complement strand
TTATATTATTTTAATTTAATTACAAATCTGACAGCCATTGATTCGAATTCATGGAGTAACCATAATTGGATCCAGCCCATAAATAGAAATTTTGAGAGGACTTGTATTAATGTAATATATAAAGCAAATACACACTGGAGCAATATGCAAGCAGAATCTTTGGATGAAAAGGATCTGAACGAAGAGAAATTGGATTGGATTAAAAAATAAAAAATATCAACAATGGAAAACAAATATTATCATCAGAAAAATATGCGTTGTCTTCCGATTATAAAAATCATTAAATAGTATATAAAAAAATTAAAAATAAAATCAACTAATAACTTAAAGTTAAATTTTAATAAATACAGCGCAGAAGGTGATTTTAATTGTACCGCCAAATTGCAGGAAATTTTTTTGAAAATACATGAATTTTATATAGTAGAATAAATTAATAATATTTATTGCTCGGTCACATATTTTAAAGAGTGTCAAAATTTCTAAAATAAAAATTATATTACAAATTATACGTAAAAATAATTAATCTTATAGTTAAATAACATTAAGTAAAAAAGTAAAAAAAGAAATTATTCATTATATATATAAACAATTTATTATTAAAAATGCATATAATTAATCAATATATAACTATTTAAAATCGATTTCTTAATTATTTAAATAATAATTATAAAAAATATTATAGCTTTATTTATATAAAAAAGGAAATTGATCGCTGACGGGGAGGAGAAGGAGGTGCCTCCCCACAAGGTATCGGTTACAGTGTCAACGATGTAAAAATAAAAACTCCTATCTATATTAAGATCTCGTGATTTTTGGTCATTCCTGTTAAAATAAAATATATTATCAGTATGATATTTTCTTTAAAAAATCTAATCTAATTAGTAGATCTTTAATTATTTAAATACTTAAAAATAAAAATTTAATAAACATAAAAAACAAATTAATAACCAAAGAGATTTGATAAACAAACAGCTATTAAGTTTAAAATAAACAATAAATCTAAAATATCAAATAAGTTCAAAGTATTAATTACACCAAAAAACACCGAATACACCTAAAAAAATCTTTAAAAAATAATAATTCATCAATTAAACAAATTAAAATTAATAGCTTAATAATAATGCTAAATTTTTTTATTATAATAAAATAAATGATTTGTTATATGATAAAAAATAAAATTTTATATTATATCTTCTATTTTTAAACTGGTAGTTGGTGGAAGTTTAAAGAAAAAACTGCGAAGAGCTCTAAAGGATGTAGAAGAGTGTAATTATTGAACTTTTTTAAAAAAATATTTAATAGACAAGAAAAATTAAAAATAATGATAAAGTAAGAAAATAATAATAGTCATCACTTTATTAATCTAAGAAATTAAAATCAATATAAAATTCATAAAATAACCTTATAATTTAATAAAATTATAGAAAATAATTCACGTTTATTTAACGCAGCAGTAAAGACTGGTCAAAAAAAATACCAAAACAATTATTTCCGAATAAACAAAAGAAAATAATTTAATATTAATTTAATTTTTAAAGAAATAATTCTCTTGCAACTCTTCCACGAAAAAAACAATTGCTAATTATTATTTAACGGTAAAATGTAATTTAAAGTGTAATTTCAATAACTTATTAAGACATAAGTTCATTTTAAACGAAATCCAACTAAAGATTTAGTAATACTTAAAAAAACTAAAGATTTAGTAAAAAATTAAATTTTTTGTTGTATTTTATTCACATTTACAGAAAATGACTAAAAAGAAATTCTAAAATTTATTAATAAAAATTGAAATTTTTTAAATTTAGGTGAAATGAAATATTATTTATCATGACAACAATAAAAAATCATTTAGTTTGAAATAATTAACTTAAAAAAAGTTAAACCATCATTGGATTATCCACCAACATGTTTAAAATTTAAATGATATGTTCTGTTAAATTGAGTACTGTCTATTATTAATTAAAAAACGACAATATATTATATTGTATAATTCTATAGATAATAATTAAAATAAAAATTGAAATGTGGAAAGCACCTGGAAAGCATAAATACATCTATTAATTAATAAGTTAGGCCTGATATCTTATATATCTAATTTGATAAAATTCAAATAATATAATTGACTATTTTATAATGAGATTAAAAAATTAATAAATTTTGCACTTTCCTATATTAGCAGAATTTTTGAAGTACTATTAAATAATTAAATAAACACCCTAGTGAAGTTATTAAATGGCCGAATTAAAAAATTTGTGGTTTTTAGAAAATTTTATCCATTTAGGGGTCAATTCAGACATCTTTTACGCGAAGATATAAAATAATAAAAATCGAAGATTTTACTTTGTTTGCGGCATATTTAGAAATAAATCTAATTATTATTTTTCTATAAAGTAAATAAAATAAACATTTATATTAAATTAAATCTAATTTATTATAATATAATAATAAGTTTAAATTACTTTATTAATAACGATATATTTAATAAAAATTGGGTTAAACTCCGTGGAAAGAGTTGTGGATATGAGCATGATCGACATAAGATTCTCGTCACGTGTGATAATATTTCTTATGGTATTCTTTCTCTCTCTCGTATCCCAGTTCATATAATTATTCATTGTAATTCCTTCACATCTCCACCTATATAAGTGATCCATTTTCCAGCATTTGTCATTCTTCTGTTTGCCTTCCTTTCCCATTCCAGCTTCCATTCCCATATTCCATTCTATTCCATTGTCCTATATTCTATTCTGTTGTCTTCAATAAATTCTCCAACCGAGGACACAACAATTGGCGCAGTCAGCAAACAACCTCAAGGACAAGGACTATTCTGCAACGCAAATGGCACCTAGCAAGGATCAAACCATTGTGCGTCTGACGCAATTGCTGGAGCAACAGGCGCAGCAAGCGACACAGCAAATGGAAGCAATGCGTGAGCAACAGGCAATGATGGCGCAGCTCCTGGCCAATCAGCAGTGTGCTCAACCGCAGATGCAGCAACTTCACGAGCTAAGACAGAAGCGTCGACGGAAGAAGGAAGATATCACTCTGAAGAAGCTTCGTGAAGCATGCCGGACGTTCTTGTCGGTTCGGACGAATGCTACGTTGCTGTCGCAGTCCAAGACGATGTCAATCGACGCAATTTCTTCGCATCCAGAGCAATGGAAGCAATAGAAGGAGAAGAACTGCAATTGTCATGATGCCAGAGGCTCAGCTTCTACATTCAAGCCATGTCTATCATGCGGACAAACGGGTCATCGACGTGAAGATTGCAAGTTCCGAGACGCCACGTGTCATCTATGTCAGAAGAAAGGGCACATCAAGGCCGTCTGTCAAGGCAAAGCAGTTCAAGAGGCAACAAGACGCCCGCTGCTGCAGTACAAACTGTGATCGTCAGTTCAACCAACGTACAGTTCAAAGACGACCGCTACGTGTGGAAGGAACAAGTGAAGATCAACAAAATCGCATGTCAAATGAAGGTCGACACCGGAGCCGGAATCACGCTACTTCGCACAAGTACTTGGAGGAAGCTCGGTTCACCGAATGCCTGCGGAAATCAAGGTCAAAGACTGCACAGGACAAGAATTTCCACTTGAAGGCAGGATCAATTGTGAGGTAGAGCTCGAGGATAAACCAGTTCAGAAGCTCGACGCCTACATCTGCAGCATAGTCACTCACGACTTACTGGGAGTACCATGGATCCAAGCGCTCAACCTCAATCTTCAAAGATGGTTCGACGCAATGCACAAATCTACGACGGAAGATGTGACTCCAGTCCAATATTCAGAAGTCAACATCCGAGAGGTCAATGTGCAAGCAGCTTCGATGCAGAATTCTTCAGCGGATGCTTCTACAATGCGTCATTCCGAACACAACGTTCAAAAGAAGGCAGTCCCAAGGAAGATTCATCACAATTCCAATTCGATGTTCAAAGTCGGAGATCCAGTTCAGCTGCTCTACTTCAGCAATGGCAAAGCAACTTGGATTCCAGGCACAATCATTGAACGTGTGGATGGTTCGCAGCGCTACCGTGTGGAAGTACCAAGACTTGGCACGAGGGTTCACCGCTACGCAAACCAGCTCCGAAGTCAGCCGACGAAGAAGCAACGGAAGTCCACCGACGTTCAGAAGCATGGTTCGACGACTGTTAGTGCGACAGCGTGCTCGACTACAGGGCGTGCGACGACCAATGCGACTATAGATTCAGACGGGCTCCGCTCGTCTACCTGCTCGACTACGGACCATTCAGATGGGCCCCGCTCGACTCCAAGCACGACTACAGATCATTCGGGAGAGCCTCGCTCGACTATAGCTCGATCATACGGGCCCCATACATGGACAGACGTGATCTACGGGACGTTCTGATGTGCTGGCGGAACTTCAGAAATTAAAGAGGGAGATGTTGTGGATATGAGCATGATCGACATAAGATTCTTGTCACGTGTGATAATATTTCTTATTGGTATTCTTTCTTTATTGTATGGGTCTAGTACATTAATAAGAAACATAAAGGAAGTGTAGAGGTGGATATATTCACTAGGTAAAAGGTCGTAAACAGTCTCTTCTGTTTGCCTTCCTTTCCCATTCTCATTCCATTTCCCATATTCCATTCTATTCTGTTGTCTTCAATAAATTCTTCAACCGAAGACACAACAGAATCTTTCACTTTGTAAAGTGACAGAGAAAGTATAACCGCAAAAGTGCACACAGAGAAAAGATGCAGAGAAAAAGATCAAAAAGGAAAACTTCCGATTCATAATATCCTAGAGCCAAAAATAAATTACTAATTCAATGGAATTTTTGCGCCGATTTTATCTATCAAGTAGGTACTTTTTCGCAAATATATGCAATTTGGACATTAAATCTATTCTTTTTCATATCACATCAAAATTTAATATTTTTTGGCAAAGCAATCAAACTGATGTATCTCTTTTTTTTTGCTTAAAGAACGTATCTTATTGAGTAAAGTGTGCTATTATAGCCAATCAAAACCAAAAATATTTTTATATATTTTTAATTTTATTTGGATGTACTAATTAATATTTTTAATGGCAATAATAACATAACTCATTAGAAGGAATCGAACATTCGGAAGTAGAAAATGAAGAAAGTGAAACTTAAAAATTCTGATTAAAACAATAGGTGGAAAATTCCTGCCTGCCAATAAAGTACGATCCACTTTCATTTATATTGTTAGGATTTAGGAGTAGGAAGTATTCAGGGGAACATTACAAAAAAAATGTTTCATAAAATCCAACATAAAACTTTAAGATTACCATTTGGAAGCATTGTTATGCATTATTTTAAATGATAAAAAAGTTAAAATGACTTTTTTTTCTACATAATCCTATTTGATAATTCGGGAAACTTATGCTCTCCATAACTGTGGTATGTGAGACTGACACATTTATTGCACGTACCTTTTTCTATGCAAAATCCAAATTTTGGTTGCTTTGATGATATTTTAGCTGTTATTTTTGAAAAAATATTATTTTTTTTCGAAGATAATTTTTATAGTTACTTAATCATATAAAATGTTTATAATAATTTTTTAAAATTTTATATTCCCCACCCCAAAATTTCGCAAGTATTTAATAAAATATTTTGGTGTGTTTTTGGGGGAAATTTCCATTTTATCAGCTCTAATTATGATTCATTCCTTTTTCCTTTAAACGATTTTTCCCTAGCATCGATTTCGAGGTTGATATCTCATTCTTAACAAAGAAATGTCATTATTTTTACTCATCATAGTCTTTTATAATAAAATGGTACCTAATTTTTCTCAAAAAATATTTCATAATAATGTAAATAAAAATAATATCTAGCAATAAATGATTACTATATTATATTCTATATTATTTAATTTAAATACATCCGTTCATATAATAAATATATCAAATAATATGAATAAAAACTAATAATCTTTAAAAACAGAACAGTTAATATATTTTATCAGAAACCATATTTTATTCAGGCTTAAAATTTTGATTAAAAAATGAACGCCTACAATTTTATAAATATAAAAATTACTTTTAATTTTGTATTTTTAAAGTATACATCATATTACTATGTGCCAAATAAATAAAATTTTCAAGAAAAATAACCATGCTCTTGGGAAATGAAGTAAATTTATTTGCAAAATTTTGTAAAATAAATTTATTTTTTCCCAAAAAATTAAATTTTAAATATATAAAAAGCAATTTTATATCAAAAATGATGCATTTAAAATAAAATAAATAATTCAACATATTTTTTACGCAAATTTTTTATTTATAAATGATTTTTGTTAGGAAGTTTTTCAACAAATACATAATAATTAAAAAATTATTTAATTTTTATAAATATTACTAATAAAGAGGCAGCTAGATTAATGGCAAAATAGGATAAATGCATTTATATATTACTACTAAAATGAAAGATAATACATATTAATATTATACTTTTTATTTATTATAACAAAAATAATGGAAAATTTATAAAAAATTTTAAATGAAGAATATTTTAGGTATTTATATCATAAAAAATAAAATTTTAACTAGGTAAAAAAGAAGATAAAAAATAAAAAGATATTTATATATTCGCCAAATTGTATATTTTTATTTTCAAACTATTTCTAGATGTAAATTAAAGCATTTCTAGATTTTTTATAATTCCATTTATAAATTAGTGCTATTACTCTTAAATAAGAAAATTCAATATTATTTATATTTAATGCTTTTATAATTCCAATTAATAATTTATTTAAAAATTAATATCAAGTAAAATCCCTAAAAATGAACGCTACCCACTTCGCGAGAAACCCACTTCGCGAGGCCCTCGCGAAGTGACCGTCCCACTTCGCGATGATTTTATAATCCTCGCGAAGTGTCCCCTGGGACAGTTCGCGAGTACCCTCGCGAAATGTCCATTTTTCAAAAAAAAATGGAAATAAAAATTAAAAATAAATTGAAACCAAAATTCAAAATTAAGGCTTAAAATATAAAAGCAGTTAAAATTAGAAGAAATTTAAGAGGCAGGACTGTTCAATAGGTGAGTGCTGGATTATTTTTGATTTTAAATGCAAAATTTTTTAATGTTGGGCTCGCCTCCCCATGGCTGCCATAGATAGCCGGGTAACAATAGAAAAATAGAAAAAAGACACTTCGCGAGAAAAAATTTAAAAAAAATGATAAAAACGAAAGGTCATTTCGCGAGAGGGACACTTCGCGAGGATTTGGGACATTTCGCGAAACCCTAAAAATCCTCGCGAAGTGGGACGGACACTTCGCGAGGGCCTCGCGAAGTGGGTTTCTCGCGAAGTGTCCCTTTACCGGATGTATGCCCCCGGATAACCACCCACTGATATCCCAACAGGCAAAAATCACCTTGAAACAGGAAAATACACATCATTGTTTCCACTTCATTGAATAATGGCTTCCTGTCGCGCAAAAGAGTTTATTTTCCATTTAATTGTGTTGTTCTTCGTGGTACAGACATCCATCTATGGTAAGAATCCGCAAAGAATTGAACGGTGCTGGGACGTTAAAAAGGTGCCGAGACGTTAAAAAAACCGCCACTCGGGGCGTTAAAAAACCGCCAATTCCGGTATTTGCTCTAAAAACTTTTTTGTTAGACCACAGAAGGTGCAGAATTAAATTCTGCATCGATTGGTGGTCTTACTTTTTTGAAATTCGTATCCTCTAAAAACCTGATTTTCAGCATTTTTGACTTTTTCGATATTTTTGTTCGAAGCTTGAAAAATTAGATCAGAAGATAGAGAATTAAATTCTGCACAACTTTTGCCTTCTATAGCTAGATCTTACAAAGTCTAACAAAAAAGTTTTCCCAAGGAATGATCTTAATGGCCCAATTTTTCTATCGCCCTTAATGATCCCCTTTTACGTCCTAGCACCGAATTGGACATTGTCCTTTACTGTAAATCATTTATCAATAAATGTCATGTCATTTTTTGTGTTAAAAACAGGGTTTCTGTCGAAAATTTTTGAAAGTAAGAACACAGAGGGTAATAGAATTTGTTAAGGAAAAATCCTCTAAATTAAGTACATTTTGTAAAATGATTGCTACCCAAAAAATCAATGTATTTAATCACTATTAGTTCAAATATCATATTTTTCAGTTTTCACCATCAGTGCTTTGTTTAAGTAATTTGGAAAGACGTTTTGGAGATTTTCTTGAAATAAAAAGCTAGGAAAAATTTTTTTCGAATTTTTGGGTTTTTTGGGACATTTCGCGAGACTCCAAAAATCCTCGCGAAGTGGGACAGTCACTTCGCGAGGGCCTCGCGAAATGGTTTTCTCGCGAAGTGTTCCTTTACCCCTAAAAATATCTCTTAAATTAATTTTATGAACCATTTTTATTTTTATTTTTCATTAAATAGAAGATTGATGAAATAAAATTTTATTAAAATTTTTTAAAACTTGATTAAATAACCAATATCATTTAAATTACTTCTGAAAGCCACTGCAAAAATCAACCTGATGTTAATGACCGAAGCAAATGCAATGCTTGCAACAGTAATAAAAATTGTTTTCTTATAAAATAAAAAATAAATATATTAATATATCAAAGAATTAAAAATATTAATAAAAGGAGATTAATAATATAAATTTTGAAAAAAAATTTAATTATATATCAAACAATAGCAAAGAAGTTATTTCAAAAATCTGTTTTAATATATAAAAACAAAGGCTTTCAAAAAAAAACAAAATAATTTTATCAAAACAATAAATTATTGAATCATAAACTAATTTTTTCCAAATCAGTCAAATGAAATTTATAAAAATATTTCTCATTAATTGATTTATGTAAAAAATAAATATTAACTATAATTGATGTGTCAATTATTTTTAAATAATCAATTAATTTTACTATCTACATTAAAATAAAACCTAAATATAATTTATTAAATGGCATAAAAATGGCATAAAAGCATTTAAGCCCATTCTTTTTCATTTGTCATCGACCTCTACTTCACCCCATTTTTGACTCTAAAAAAATATTGAATTTATTCGATTACTTATTGATATTTGGGTCTACATAAAAACAATTCCTTTCCAAAATACACAGATAGTACAATATGTTGATATTTTGAAAATTTTTGTGTATATAATTCACCATTATTAAATTTTTTTATTATTAAAATTTTAATCACCACAACCGATCCAAAGTCAATCGGTTTTCCACTTTTCCGTTTTTTTCAGTCTAATCCTTCTTCTGCTGTTCTCATTCTCATTCCTATTTGTCCAT
This sequence comes from Rotylenchulus reniformis, assembly GCA_001026735.1. NCBI lineage: Eukaryota > Metazoa > Nematoda > Chromadorea > Rhabditida > Hoplolaimidae > Rotylenchulus > Rotylenchulus reniformis. The sequence continues at coordinate 18,347 of LDKF01002520.1, read as the reverse complement.
TTATATATCCATCAGGGTGCTATGGCGTTTTAAAAAAAAGTGCCAAAACCCAATATGTCCTCCAAAAACTTTTTTGTTAGACCCGTTAGATCAAAAGTATAAAAAGCAAAATTGTGTAGAATTTTATTCTCTATCTGCAGGTATTTTTAATTTTTCGAAATTCGAACAAAAAGTAATTTATGGAAAATATCGAAAAAGAAGATATTTCACGAAAATTTCGAACTTTTTGTTCGAATTTAAAAAAATTAAAAATACCAGCAGATAGAGAATAAAATTCTACACAATTTAGCTTTTTATACTTTTGATCTAACGGGTCTAACAATAAAGTTTTTTGGAGATGGTATTGTTTTGATATTTTTTTTGCAAAACGCCCATTTTGATATTTTTTTGGAAAACGACCCAGCACCAATGTAATAACTAATCGTTCTCTCGATAATTTTTTAGAAGATCTTCAAAAGGTTGGATTTTTTGATAATGATGATGATAATATTAAATCGTCTTTAATTATTTCACTTTTTATAATTTTTGATTCAATTTTTTCATAAATGGAATAAAAATTCAGTTAATTATAAATTGAAAGTTTAAAAATTGAAAGTTTAAATTTTATGATTCATTTTTAACAATTATTTCATAGCTGGAATAAAATTTAAATAAGAAAAAAGTTAAAGTTCTAATGTTGATTTACTTTTTGATTATTGTTTCTTTTTTTTTATAAATCACAGCAAAATAAATTTATTATTATTTATTATTAATTTTTTATTGAAAATATTCTTTATGATCAATCATTTTAATTTTTATTTAAATACAAAAAATATTTTATAGAAAATATAGATAATTTTTTCATTTATATTGAGATTATTTTATTTATTAAAATTAATTTTCTTAAAAAACAAATATCGTTTTAAAAATGTAATTATTTTTTATTGTACAAATACTTCATTTATTTGGTAAGTAATAATGTTTTCTTTTAAATCTTTTAAAGTTTCGATCTTTGAAGAATTCTTCTGATATATATAAATTTATTCTAAACTTAATTTTTTTATTTTTTTAAAACTTATGGATAGAAAAGATGAATTAATTAATTAAAAGAAAATTTTATAAAGAAAGAAAAAGATTTTAATGTTAAATATTTTTTATGTTTAATAATTGCCGAACGCTTTTTTTAAAGAAATTTCAAATTTAATTTCATTTTTATTAAAGACATTATTGTATTTATTCGTTTAAATCTTTAGTAAAGCTTTAATATATATCGACAACTTTATTGAATGTTCTTTAAATTTTCGAGATCTAATTTATTCTTTATCCAACTTATATTGTGGTAAAAGTAAGAAAAATTGAATCCATTTATTTTTTTATCAGATTTACTTTTACTTATTTTATTTCTTAGTAATATCTTTTTAAATATTGGCCAATTTTCTCTAATAAAAGTTAGCTTATCGTTGCATAACCAATGAAAAACTATATTTAATGAGGTTTACTCCATTATGTTTGGCCAAATGGTCGATGCCTCAATGGATTTCCTATTTTAAGTGCAACGGAAGCTTCAATAAAAAAAATTACCTTTCTAAATTAATTGAAGTTAAACATTAAAACATTTATACTATTTTACTCATGAGTTGTAAAATTGATTTAAATAGAAAGGTAAGTATAAAGGAAATTATTTATAGTCCATTGTTATATTTTTATTGGAAAAAATAAATTTTAATTTTTTTATTATTTGAAATTATTTTTCTTTAATGATTATATGAATTATTTTGTTTTAATTTTTTACACATTTTTAATTATTTCTAAGGAGAAGCCAGTCTTATCACATCTCATTTAATTTATTACTTTACTATGAATGTACTGAATAAATTATTAAGAATAGAAGTGATCCTAAAACAATCATTTGGGTAATATCAGAGTATTTATAATTTTTTCGGAAAATTCATAAATTTTTACTTTGTTTTATTTTTTTACTTTAAACATTAGTTAATGAGATTGGCCTTTAATCTTTAAGTCCGATTTGTCACCCTTTTTATAAGTATTTACTTATGTATAGGAGTAATAATTTTCTTTAAACTTTATTTGAAAAAAATCACATTTTTCTATTCGTTTTTTAATTAGTTATTTTAATTAATAAAAATAAGAGTTCATTGTTAACCTGGCTACCATGACAACCAATCCATGAAGCAGCCGCATTTTTATTTTGGCTATATTATTAAACAAATAAGATGATTTATAAATTGTCATTGTTCTATATATTTATTACGCTATTGCAAATGCTCTAGCTAGTGGATGTATTGTATGTTGATTCTTATTCAATTAGATAGTCTAATTTTTTCATTTAAATTTTTTACACATTATATACTTATGTCTCTTCGTTTTGCTTCATTAAAATACCAATAAATCTTTCCATTTATACTAGATATTTGGCTTTTAATAAATTGTATTTTATCTTTAATTAAAACTTAATATAATTGTTTAAATAGGTTGCATATCTCCAAATAATTGAATTATCATATTCAATTTAAATATTTTAAAATATAAAATTTTTAAACTTTCCAAATAAAGCCATTCATCTTCTTTTTAAAAATTAATGGATTACGGAAATAATCATTTTATGTTTGATATTTTTTATTTTTTACATACAATTTTGGTTTCATCATATTGTTTAAAAGATATTTCATTTTAATAATTTATATTCAATTATTTATTCTATATAAAAATATTTTGAATTCTTACAAATTTTTCGAAATTATTTGATTGTAATTTTGTTAATTTTTAAATTCTTCATTTTACTCAATAATTCATCAAAATTTGATCGAATTAAATTATGCATATTTTTTGTCACTGTAAATTTTAAATATTTATAATTCTTAATTTTATGAGAATTCTATTTTATAGCTCTATTTATCAAAAGAAGTTTCTTTTTAGTAATTCATTAGTTTTCTATAATATATAATCTTTGAAATTTTATTTCATATATATATTTTAGCCAATGAATTACTGTATTTATAATAATATCTAATAATTTTTTTTGTATTTTATTTTTAAAAATAAAAAATTTAACTTATAAAAATATATAACTATACAAAAATACTTCTTGATTAAAATTACAATTTTAAAATATTTTTTAAATTATGAATCAATGATGAATTATATACTATTTAAAAATATAAATAATTATAGTAATATTTATTTAAAATTTATTATTAAATTTTTTATTATGTTATATTAATTTTATCAATTGTTTAAATTTTTTTCTTTAGCTAGATCTCCAATTATAATTATTTTTTGGCTTAGGAACTTAGGGACTGGTAAATATTTTTTCATTTTCATTGGATTTATGGTGGGTTAAGCTACTTGAAAAAAATTTAAAATTTTTTATTGGATTTCTGGGTGATTAGGGTACTTTAAAAAATTTTCCTGAATTTTTGAAGGGCTTAGGGACGTAATATTTTTTTTCTCTTTCTGGGGTGTTAGAGTACATTGGAAAAATCTGCAGAAAAAACTTTTTTACATTGGATTTTGAAAATTATTTAGATTTTTATTATAGATTAATTTATAATATATTTATTTTTGTTATGGTTGAATTTTATAATATATTTATTTTTGTTATGGTTAAATGGTTGGATCCTAAAAAGGATTTTGGTTTTTATGAGTTTAATCAAATATAAATAATTTTTTAATAATTAAGAAATGTATTTTATATGAAATATTTACTTTTTTAATAAATAAAATCAAAATTATTATTCGTATTATAATTAATCCATTTATATAATTTAATAAATTCACTTATTGTCGAATAATGGATTGTATATTGATTATATATATATATATTGAATTTCGACCTCATTCAAAAAATTAAAATTTTTAGTTTTTAATTTAATTTTATGCAAAATTTGGATTCTACTTTTAAAGCCAGATCTAATTTCCTTCAAATATTATATCGTTATTGAAAGTATCTCACCCGATGCACCAAAAAGGGTCCATTTTCTTAAATATTTTGATCTTATTCAACTGAATAAATTCAATTATCACTTTAAATGTCTATATTTATTTATATTAGTAATCCATTTAAAATATAAATCCAGTTCAAATCCATTTGTTTAAATATTATTTTAACCTTTAATTTGTCTTATTTTTTCATTAATACCTCATTATATTTATTCATAAAATATTTTATTATATAACTTTTATAAATAAATAATTTTTATTTTATAGAAAAATATCATGTTATTATTCATGAATTTTATTTATGCATATACTCAAACTTTCTCCATTTTGAAAATCATTTGTATTTTTACTTTTAATTTTAATTTGTTCCTATTTTTCACTGTTTAAAAAAATACAAGACAGTTAATGATGACAGTTGTGAGTTGATAAAAATAATGGTTTGTTTTTTTTGCGCAAAATATTTTCGCTTTTTCCTAATAATTCCTATATGATAATTACTATAAAAATAAATTTTTCATTAATAAAATAAATGTTATATTGTAATATAACGATTGTTAAATTGTAATAAACGATAAAATAAATTCAAAATTTTCTATGTCAACTAAATGTTGATGTCTATTTGAAATTCCAAATAAAATTATTATTTGTTTGTTTCGTAAATTTTATGTCCATATTTTATTTTAAAAAATTAATGTTATTATTATGAATATTTTTATTAAATAATTAATAATAATAGTTTAAAAAACTGCAGCATCTTTTGGTATTTAAAATATTTATATTTGAATCTACCTATATTATATATTGAATCTCTTTTAATTTTGGTTCTTTTTCATTATTATTTTTTAATTTTAATCTAAAATAGATATAATGCTTTGAAAAGCATTTTTGAAGCAATTTTGTGAACAAAAAAATAAATTGTTTTAACTTTCATTTAAAATTATAATTATATTTAGAATTTTTAAATAACTTTTATTAAAAAATTATACGATATATTATTTATTCTATAGGAAAATTTATATTTAAAATGTAATTATTTATCCCGATTTTAATGTCTTTATTATCGTTTCTTTAATTAATATATTCATATCCATTTTTATTAGTAAATTTGCAGCCTTAATTGGCTCTTATGATTTTTTCATAAAAATCTTATGAAGTACAGAATTCTACGCTTTCCTGGGGAAATTAATATTCTAAGCTACAGCAGCTAATTGGGAACCAAAAGATTGTGTGCGGATGCTACCATTGTTTTTTTGGAAGATGCGCTTTTTTTATATTGTCAAATGTAGTTGAATTAATGTTTCAATAATATTGTTAAATTTTTACTTTAAATATATTTTTTATATTTTATAATTCATTTTCATGTTTAAGAATTTTTGTTTTTTATTCAATACTTTTTAACAATTAATTAAATTAATTAATTTAAGTATAATTTTTTTATTTCATTACCAAAACTTATTATTTTTCGAGAAATATAATAAATTTTTTAAATTTATTTTAATTAAACAAATCGTAAATATATTGTCTATTTTTATTGTATTTATTGTATATTTGTTTTAGAATTGATTAAATAAGTTATTTTTACTGATTATTATTTTTTAAAATAATTGTTTTAAATATAATTATAAAATCAGCGATGACCCGGCCGCCCCAGCTAGGCATACAGATGGTTGAATAACCATCATGAAATAGTGAGTATTGATGTTGATAATATAGAGTATCACGTATTAAATGAAAGAGACATCATTAATTGATTTAATTTTATTCAAATATTTATAAAATAGATATATTTTTTTTTAAAAAAATAAATATAATTTTTTAACTCTGATAATATAATTAATTTTTTGTAAATTTTTAAAAATAAATAATTTTCTGTTTATTGAAAATGTATTTCCTTCTATCAAAGTCATATTAATATTGTTAACTGGAAAGGATTTTAATTGCAGATGTAATTTTTATTAATTAATGATCATTTAGAAAGAATCATGTTGATTCAATATTTAAATTAAATTTAAAAAAATTTAAATTAATATATTTAAATATTAAAAAAAATTTATAATCTATATACAGGCAATGAGTCCTGACTCCGCTAACATTATTATATTTTCGTATAATCTATATACAGTCAATGAGTCCTGACACCGCTAACATTATTATATTTTCGTATAATCTATATACAGGCAATGAGTCCTGACACCGCTAACATTATTATATTTTCGTATAATCTATATACAGGCAATGAGTCCTAATTTTGTAAACTAATTTTATATTTATACATTTTTTAAAATAACCTCGATAGGACAGTTGGCCCCGGAAGTTGGGCTCAATTGCTTGCAGTTTGGCCATCAGATCAGCATAAGTCCACTGCTGACAATGGAAGCGACGCCATTGGCGTTTTTCACGGCTGACTTCTAGATTGTGGCACGGACCAGAGCATCGGCACACCAGATCGTCAGCCGCGGCAAGGACACACTCGAACATCTGATCCTTGAATGCATCAACGGCACGGTTTAAATAATTGGGCTTAACCCAACGAGTCTTCCGATGGCTATGCTCTTTCAGGGAAGAGCGTCTGGGATGAAGCGATGCACGCGAAAGCTGAACAGTCGATCGAGCAAATTGCATCCGATTTTTATCTGATTTATTTCGTTCGGCCATGGTTCTTGAATCTGGCGGATTTCTTCGTTCGAGGAAACTTCTTGACACAAGGATGACTTTGAGAAGTTCCTACCATTTTCGCATTTTCTGAAACTCGTCCAACAAATTTGATGGGATGGTTCATCGAATAACTCAGAAAGCTTGTACCGTCCCTTCCCCCTGGTGGAAGGTGGCATTTCTCCGATTTGATACAAGGATGAGGGTCAGATGTGTGTACCGGCTCAACCGATTGTTTTGGGTTGTTGCAATTGAAATCGGCTCTACCGAATTGGTTGCTGTTTCGACTATAGCTGTGGAGATAGATTCGGTGGCGGTGCTTCTCATTTGCTGACACTCGTGACTTCCTTCATACATTTTGTTTTCTTCGCGTGTTTTTTTCATTGCATTTTTTCAGGATCTCACTGATATTTTCATTGAACTTTTTCGTTTGTTTTCCATCATTTTTCTCATCTCCTGCAAGAATTTCCTCATCTGCTTTTCAGATACTCCATACATGGCTGTGGATCTATGTGCAACAGCTTTACTACTATCCAGCTTTCTTTGATCAGATGCACGCTCTACGTGCGATCGATTACTGGTGCTCTTTTGCTGCTTGCTTTTTGTCTTTTCGGATTTCATGTAGCATCGGAAGAGAATTCGGCGCAGTCCGAGATAATTTGATGGCTAGATAATACATTTTGATAAGCGTTATTCAGAGCTCTACTCCAAATAAGCTTGTTGTTGTTGAATTTGGATCGTTTGTTGCCTGTATAGCTAACAAACCATCCAGTGCTACAAAGTAATAATTGAGAAAATATGGGACTGTCCAATGAAGATTGTTTATTTTTAGAGTAAGGACAACCCCTAAGTGAAGTCCGAACCCGAGAAGAGTGTTTATTGAATACAAGAGACAATAGACAATGGCGAGCTGGGGTGATAGCCAACTGCAAAGAATGAGTGAAAATCACTAGCTTATATACATGCAGGCGTGAAGGAAAGGAAGAAAGAGAAAACAATACAATGGTGATAGACAATTGTGAATGAGAACACAATGCCAAACAAATACGAGTGAACAATATATTTGAATTACATATCATTGGTCATTATTACACATAAGCCAAATCTAAAAGATGATATAATTTTAAATTAAATCGAATACAATATACTAAATTTTGATATTTTAATTTATATATATCAAATTTAAATATTAAATGTATTATTTTTTAATAGAGCCTGAATACTTAATATAATTTTAATTTTTTAATTTTTAATTATTAATTAGGAAACTAACATTTAAATAAAAATAATTATTTGTTATTAAAAAAGTGATTAATTTTATTTACTAAAAAATAAATCTCATTTAAAATTTGAAAAAAATACTAATGATTTATTCGATCGATAGAACTTACTACTCTTATATGATACCATTTGCTTTCTTAATGTCTCTGAAATCGCCAATTCATAAAAATATAAGCTCTGTTATATTTTTTAAAAAATAAACGGTGTAAAAGAAAATTTGTAAATAAGATATTATTTTAAATTTTAAAAAATAAATTAATTTTTTACAAAAATCTATGGAAACAATATTTTGAAAAAATATGACATAAGTAGAGATTTGTGATTAAGAAATATTAGATCAAATTAAAATTAAAAAAAATAAAAAACATTATTATATATATAGTAATGATCCAAAAAACTTTCGTAAATTTCATAGAAAATATGATATCCAATATTACAAGAGTTGCATTATTTTTATGAAATAATTGAAGAGAAAATTTATAGAATATTTTAAATATAAAGTTAAGAGTTGCGAAAAATAAATAAAATAAAAGGATAGACAGTTATATTTTTTGTCCATATTAAAATTAGAAATCGGCAATATTATTTTTTAATTCCAATAATTTTACTAATAAAATTATTTATTTATTAATAAAAAATGATATTTAATAATGAAATTTAAATATGTATCAATATTAAACAGCCAAATTACCGTATTCTCTCTAATAGAAGGGGCGTCTTCTATTGTTTCAACCTCCTTCCAGGGGCCCCTTATATTAGAGAGACCCTTTTAATTATAGAAGCCCCTTCTATTTTTCAAAGGCTGATAATTTTTTAAGGGTGTAAGCAAAAGATAAAAAATGATAATTTAACAGTTTTATCTTTGTTGGATCAACATTTTTTTCGGGATATTATTTTCGATATACTTTGAGATCAACATTATTTTCGTCAAAATTCAGGAAACTGTTGGGATCAACATTATTTTGGTCAAAAATTCTTTCAAAATTATTTTTTTTTCTTGAAAAATTATCAATTTTTGATCATAATACCCATTTATTTAGTTCAAAAAACTAAATATTATGGTTTTGAGAAAATGGCACATCACCAAAAAGGTGCCTCTTCAATTAGAGGTATCCCTTCTATTAGAGATAATACGGTAATATTTAAAATAATGAAAATTTTATTCCAGAATTTGTAAAAATTTTTAATTTGTTAAAAAAAATTCAATTAAGACTCAATAACATGGTTATTATTGAAATATGATGAAAATATTTAAATAATTATTGCAGTAAGAAAGTGGATATAATGGTATACTAATAGGTAAAACTCATCATCCATACATTTAACAAATCTCAATCTTCATAATAAAAACACAAAACAACAGTGTCAGTTAGCTAACTTCATTTAAAAAATTGGACTACATTTTTTCTAGAAGAAAAGTTCTTCGATCCAAATCACAGACTCGACTTCAAAAGCCAACCGGAATAATAAAATTTATGAATAAAAATTCAAGAGATATTCAATAAACTATCTATAAAAGTTGAAGAAATATATTTAATTGAATCATTTATGTAAATCTTAAAATCTATATGATTATAGATATAATTTAAAGAGAAATAATAATAGGATAATCATGTTTATCTGTATTCTAATTTTAGAGTTATGGTTTGTTAAAAATTACTTAATTAAAATAAATTTCATTAAACATGTAATTTCTAAGCTATAATAAGCAATGATTCATTTAAAATGAAAATCAAAGTTATCTCAAATTATTTTAATAATCCAAAAAATCATTTAACATATATATCATATTTGTCTAAGAAAATCTGATTACACTAAGAAAATGTAAAAGAATCAAACATAATTTATATATAAAGATTATGGATGAAAAAATAAAGAATATATTCTAACAAAATGAGAATAATACTTACAATTATACTCTCTAAATTGACAAAATGTCTATCTAAAACATCTAAAATGATAAAATGTCGCCAAAGATCAAAATGACAAAACATTTATCACAAAATGTCTAAAATGGACGAGAAAAATCGATTTTCACGAAAACCCCTTACTTAACCTCCTTAGATAAACTAATTTTTCAAAATTTGTAAATTCGAAACGAAAAGTAAAATAAATTTGGATTGAATTACACATTGAAAATATACTGTGGACCGAATTCATCATTATTAAATAAAAAATCAATTGGATAAATAAAAATATAAAATTGAAACTAATTTAATTATGGATTAAAAATTTATTTAAACTAAATTAATAAATTATATGTTATACAAATAATTTATTAATGAAACTAATAAAAAAACTTTTCTGGTTTATTATTATTTATATAAGATATTTTTTGTGATACTTTTCATAATTGCAAATAAAAATTATAAATTAAAAAAAAATATTTATCAAAAATTAAAAAAATGAAAAAAAATTAATATGGATGGTGAGAAAAATATCAAATTTTATTTTTTTCCAAATTTGTTCCGAAATTCTATAGTTCGAGAATTTGGTAATTGCAGTTCCACCCCTGTTTTACCTTTTGATCAGGTACCTATTCTTAATTTAATTATTTGAAGAAATTATTTCATTAAAAAAATTTACTTATAAAAACATTAGCTAATAACACAAAATATTAAAAATTAAATTAACGTAAATTCCATAATAAAGATACTATTTAAAGAGATAAAAAAGATATTAAGAGATAAAAAACAATTAAATAAAAGGAATTTTAATAGATAGAATTTAAAAAATTCGAAGACAAAATTAGAATTTAAAAAATTCGAAGACAAAATTATCATTAAATCACAAAAATTAAACGTATTTATGAAATAAGAAACTTTGAATATTATATTTGTTGCTTAAATACTAAAAAAATTATTAATAGAATTTATTTATCTTCTATTTTTCATTGAAAACTAAAAATCAGATCAAATATTTGGTATAGTAAAAGAAGATGAACAAAAATTAATCGTATGAAAAATATTTTGAAATTTAAAATAAAATTTAAAAACATTTAAAAATTTTTAAATTTTATACAGGCAAGTATACATATACAGGCAAGTATTGAATTATAGTTATCTTAGAACTTATATCTAAAAAATCAAATATTATTATTAATAATTAAAAAAAATTAAAAATAGTTTTTATAAATAACAATGTAAAGAATCATTTATCCGGCGTCACTTGCGTCTACTTGCACTGCCAAAGATTCGCCACGAATGAACGGGAAGGGTCCTTGGAGGATCCGATCGGAAAAATGGAAAATGAAGTGAATTGATGGATTTTCATCCTATGCTCCGAGACTGGAATGTGTGCAGGAGAAAACTGATCATAGAAAATGGAAACTTACATCCTGAGAAACACAACCAAAACGAGTAAAAATCGGGGAATTTACTCGTTTTTGCTAAGAGGAAGTGAAGGGCTTGAGAGGCCCTACATGGAAAAGGGCGACGAAATAAAGCAGTAAATGATTTTAAAGGAAATGATATTTCATAGTTTTATTTCTTTATAAATGGTTAATTTTTTGACATTAAATCCATTTTTTTGGTTGTAATGTATTGATTTACAAACGAATGGATGGACTGCAAATGTCACAGAATGGGTCCCCATCCTGTGAGAGCAACGGATCATCCGATCAATAACCATTCCCCTCCCCCTTTCTTTATATGTGAGTCCCCCGGGGAGCGACCCTTTTTCTCACATCTTTCCATCTTCGCTAGCGGAGATGGAACACACTCTTTCTTTTGTATGATTTCTTTTCCCATCTTTATGTATCTATCACTATTTCTCTATTTTTCCTATCACTATTTCTCTATTTTTCCGCCTCTGTAAAAGTGGGCGGATTAAAGATTGCTCATCACTATGTATGTTTTCTTCGTCCATCCTCGATGAAGAATGGCCCGCCCCCTTTATGGCCATAAATATCCCCCATCGATCTGACCAAATCAAGTATTCTTCACCATTCCACTCATCACTCTTCAACAACTTCCCTTTCCGGATTTCTTCCCCCATTTTTCGCGTTCATTGTTTTGATTTATTCAATTCAATAAAGTTTCAAAAGCCTTTTGGTTATTGAATTTATCTTTTCTACTCACCCAGTTCTTCGCCCGATTTACAGGGTTTCCCTGTTATACCCTGTCCATTCCCTCAAATCTGTAAGGTTCTTCCTATCGGACCTTTCCATTCCCGTTTTCATTCCTCAACCCGATCCAAATCCGAAGGTTTTCCGGCGGATTCGTTCCTACATTCCCTTCCATTTCGACCCCGATTCCGATCATTGGGTGCCCCTCCCGATCCCAATTTTCCGCGGCATCTTGCCAAATTCACAGAACCGCACCCATTCTGTGACAGCAAATGTTGTAAAATTCAGTTCACATTTATCATTCATTTCCTTTCTTTCGCTTTTTTCCTACGGAGTGATGGTTTCCAACTTTTACAAAATATAATCGATTTATACCCAACTTCATATCTACTGCTTCCATTCGACAAGATAAATATTTTGTCTTGCTGCATGTTGTTTTAAAATTACCTATTGAAGATATATTTTATTTAATTTTTTACAATTAAAAAATTTTCCTAATTAAATTTATATCAAAATTTTGCAATCAAATTGAAAAAACGTTAATAATCAAATTGTTGATTTATATTCAATATAATATACAAAAATTTTTAAATAAATTTTAAAATATCGTAATAACTTTTAAATTTATCACGAAATAAAATAAATAAATAAATTTGAATTAGCAGATATCAAATAACGAAAAATATAAAAATGATTTTTAGTCAAGGATAATTTTTTTCTCAATTATAAGCTATAAGACGAAATTCATAATATAAGCAACTATCAAAATATTGCGACTATTATCAGCATATAAGATCGATAAATCCTGTAAATAATATTAAAATAATATATGTATTTTTTTCTAAATTATCTATTAATTTTTTTAATTGTTTACTAAAGAATAAAAAAATTATTGAATGCAAAAATTACTTATTGAGAATTCTTTTGAATATTACCTAAAAACTTATCAAAGAATTAGCAAAAAATTTTCATAAAATATAAGTATTTATGCTATAACAGAAGGTTGGTTCATAATATAGGTTTTAAATATTGATAAAAACGAAAATTCAATAATAAATTTAAAAAAATAGGAACTACTATATAGAAAAATACACAAAAATTAGAAAATAATAAATATTTTTATAAAAGAAACGAAACTAGTGAACGGTAATTACCTATCATGGATTCTTTTTGCAAAATATACCACAACTTATCAATTTACAAAATATTTTAACAAAATATTATAATTATTAAAAAATAAAAATTACGAAAAAAAATAAATGGAAAATTGAATCCCAATAATTTTTATTGCTGAACCAAGGAGATAGTATGAGATATAATAAGATTTCCATGTTAGTAGTAGATTAAAATCTTTTGATAATATATTAAGTTACACAGTCAAATAATCATAATCATTGAAACAATTAAAATATATTAAATTTTAGTAAATAATTAAATTTTTAAATTTTTAATAGTTACTAAGTATGAAAATAAAAAAGCTACAATTTTGTTAATAAAAGAAAAAATATATATTCTAAAGCACAACTTTAATTATCATCTTCTTTAAACTCAATGATATGCCTGATGGCCTGAAAGAAAAGTTATAGCGACAACTTCTGGATACTATGTTTAAGTTATATAATTTATACAAAAAAGATTTCGAATATTAATTTATTTAAAAATTTCAATTTTTAAATTATGGATATTCATGTTTAGTACAAATAATAAATTAATAAATAATTTTATTGTCTTGGAATATTTCAAATTTGAAGCTTATGACTTTATATAATAAAACATTTTCTTGAAATTTGAATAAAATACAAATTTTTATACAAAAAAATTATTAAATTATTCAGTTTTATCTTTAATTAATGAAATTTAATTTATATTTATTTTTGAAAAATATAAAAATTTTTAAATATAATACTTTACTTAAAGTTCTGAAAAATTGGACTTGTCATAGCTATCAAATTTTCAACTGAGATCGATCATTAAACTATTTTGATATAGTACGACTTCCAATACTATCCACAGTTATTTAAATTAATTGGACAAGACCATATGATATGCAAAAGAATTACTGACACATACGAAGGATTTTCTATTTATAATAAACCAAACAATTTTAAATTTAAAAAACGAAAAGACTAAAAACAATTTTCCAAAAAAATAATTCTAGAAAACTTGTATATTGGATATATTGGGAGAGGATATGAATAGATTGGGAATAAAATGTTAAATGATATTTATATATATTAGATTTCTACTAAAATTATATTCAAAATTTATAAAATTATTTAATTTCGTGAGAAAGATAAATAAAAATTTTATAGATTAAAGATGCAAGATAATAAATAAAAAATTGTAGCAATGGAAATGTTCAAAAAAGATACAAAATGGCCTTAAAAATTTATTGTTTTTACATTTCTTTTTCAATATTTTTAAAAATAAATTATTTATAAAAATGCATATAAATTATATAAAATAAAGTTATATATAATAAAAATAAAAGAATGTATGAAAACATTAAACGCAGATATATTAATAGTTAGAAAAAATAATCACTTAATCGAGGAAAATGAGGGCCATGATCCGCATTGCACCACCATAATTTTTCACGTAAAATAATTTTTCAAAGGTCGATCTCAGGGGTTGTATTTTAGTTATTTAAAATATTTAAAATTTTAAGAACACAATTAATAAATGAAAAAAGAATTAGTGCATATGGTGAAATAGAACTTTGCGCGTGCATGATCAAACTAAATAAAGAGAAAAAAATTTAAATAAAGGAAGGCTTTTAAAATTATAGAAAAATATTTATTACTTTAATATAATTCAATATAATATATTTTTTCCTTATTGCTAATTTTTATTAAAATTTATGTATATATTTATATATTAAATAAATTAAAGAATAAAAATAAAAAAAATTAAATATATAAATGATTTAAAATTTTTTTAAATAATATTATGGAAACATAAAATTAATCACACTCATTTTCCTTTTATTTTCTATTCACTTAATGAAATTGGCTTAATTTAAATTTTTAATTAGATTTTTATTTAGTATAACATTTGAATTTCGTGAATGGTAGAGAGGTCAAGATTCTCGTCAAAATTCTTGGATGCATAAAATAGACACATTAGTTTAAAAAATAAACAAATTAAAATAAAAAACAAAAAATTAATAATCAGAATAAAAATAATAAATCATATCGAAAAAGCATAATTTAATAGTAATTTTTAAATTTTTTATTATGAATATAAAAATAGAGAAAAAAAGACAAGCATAAATGTATTCGGTAAAACTGTTAATGTTAATTTGCATGATGAAATGTTTTATATATTGATCTGGTATTTGTAAATTTTTTAATAGTTAGAAAAATAGAAATGAATTTATCTTAACATTTTTAAACAGAATTATTAATTATAATTTTTTAAATATTATCTTATTTAAAGCTAAATACATTATGAACACTGTTACAATGAATTTAAAACAAATTATTTTTGGAAAAAGGATTCATACAACAGCGAAATAACCATAAAGATTCAATTTTATTGTTAACTGATTATAAAGAGATTTATTCAACAATAATTTTTCAAATATAAAAATAAAGCATAAAATAAAATTAAATCGCAGTGAAATATATATCTATATCATTTTATTCTACTCACTATTAAATTTTAATTAAATAAAAAACAATATTTTATCAATCGGAATATCCATAAACATAAGTTCAAAATCAATAAATAAAAAAATCATAAAAAAATAAATGACTTTAACCATATGAACAGAATGAATATATAAATTGAAAAATTATATAAATTTAAAATTATTTTAATGATAAAATATTTTTTCATCATTTATTAATTTAAAATCAAGTATAAAAAATTTATATTATTAGCTAACAAAAATCTCTTAAACAATTATAATAATTTTTAAGATTTTTCATTTTATTTAGAATTTCAAAATCCTCGATGGAGAGGGAATATTCCCTCTGTATTCATAAGACGTAGGTGTGTAAAGGTAAAAACATTGATTATTTTTAAAAAATCTAATAATTATAAAGTCTAATTAAATAATTTTGCAATTTTTAATTCTATTTCAAAAATATTCATAAATCCATGTAGAAATGACCTAAGCTCAATATCGAAAATGATCTATACACACACAGACATTTCAAGGACTCTACATAAAAATTTGATGGAGGCATTCCGCTATAGATGTAACCGGATCCATTTCCCTAAAATGAGTAGATATGTGGGATAGTCCCAAGTCAGCGCACATACACCTCTTCCTCAATGCTGATGCGCTGGCTAACTACAACCGCCAAGCTTATTTAACTTTTCAAATTTTGAAATATTACTATATAAAAAAGTTTTTTTAAAAGTATTTTTCATTATTGTAAATGATTATAATATTTAAATTAAACATAATATTAAATATAATATTGGGGTGGCAAGAAAGTTCTGTCATAGTAGAAAGAAATTTTAATATCTTAATTTTCCAATTAGTATCTCTAAATGAATTTGCTGTTAAATGAAAGCCTGAAGTCTCCTGATTCTTATAAAATTTTTCAAAAAATTTAGCTTCAATTTTTCCTGTCGAAAAAATTGTCTGTAAGCAAGTTGACCCAATGTGTAGAAATTTTAATCGGTTAGAAAAATTATTAAAAACGCAGAGAAAAATGAAAATAAATGACAGTTATTACTATCAAATGTGTAGAATTTAAATCTAATCTTAAAAAATCGAACAAGTTTAAATTTTAAGCTGTTTCGAGGCTATCAATATAATGGTTAAATTTAATTATTTTCACAAAAAATCATATTTTTGCAAATAAAACCAAAAGATTTAAATATTTAATTTTACTCTGCTCACCGAACTCTATCGAATAATGAATAAAGTTATCGATAAAATTCAATTTGCGAAAAAAAATCATTTTTCGGCCATACTTTATCGAAGCGATTTTTTAGAAAAAATGAAAAATTCACTATTTTTCATATTTTTTAATGAGTTATTTATTTTCTATCCGGTAGAACTCGGCGAACTGAATGAAATAAGATTTTAATATCCATTTTTAATTGACAAAAAATTCGACTTTCTCTTTATAGGAAAAAAGTCCTGTGACGAGATTGAATTTTCAAACGTTTGAGCTTCGTAGTGTACCAAAAATCGGGAAAAAATTCAGGTATATACTTTGGGTGGTGGGGCATCTAGGAAAACTATAACCGACCCTAGGGGGGTTCGAAAACCCGGAGAAAAAAATTTCGAAAAACCGAAAATTTCGACCTCTCCTCAGTCGGTCTATGGAAAACTTTTTTTCTAGATGGGAAACCTGTTTTGTGATAGTAAACAGGTCACAACTAGACACCTAGGGCTATCGAACAAAAAAAAAATCAGCTCGATTGGCCCATTTTGAAGGGTTGATCGGCTCTGCACAAAGTCGAAAATTCGAAAATGACCGTTCCCTGCCATCCGTATATGGACGAGATGTAACGTTTCAAGTCCGTATATGGATGAGATATTCTTTGGCTCAGGGGCAGTGTCGGGAGTTCGGGGGTGAGTGGTGGGCAAGTTCAATTCCATCGGGCTGAAAGTATTTTTATCGGATTCCCCGTCAAATTTTAGGGGGGTGACCCCACCCCCTTTGGGGATGGGGTCAGTTTTCGATTTATTACAGAAAAATTCAGGTTTAAGGCCCGAAAAAATTAAAACAAAAATGGAAATGCAGAAAAAATGATTCCGGGTGATTGAAATGAGCTGAAAATTGGTAGACGGGGGTTCTCGGGGACGGGGAACACGATGGGATGGTCGCCGAAGCATGATTCGGTTGTTGTACTGCTTGAACTTGATGGGGTGTGCATGTCAGGTTTGGGATGGATGTATAGGCGGGAAAATTGGTAGACGGGGGTTCTCGGGGACGAGGAATACGATGGGATGGTCGGCATGGCATGATTCCGTCTTTGTACTGCTTGAACTTGATGGGTGTGCATGAGAGGCTTGGGATGGGGGTAGAGGCGGGAAAATTGGTCTATCCGTATATGGATGAGAATGTCTATTGAAATCCAAATATGGACCTTGGATAGATATGGGTCTATCCGTATATGGGTGGGAATGTCTGTTGAAATCCGAATATGGACCTTGGATAGATATGGGTCTATCCGTATATGGATGGGAATGTCTATTGAAATCCAAATATGGACCTTGAATATGGAGTCCCTGATATAAGATATTGGTCTAACCGTATATGGATGGGAATGTCTGTTGGAAATCCGAATATGAACCTTGAATATGGAGGTCCCTGATATAAGATATGGGTCTATCCGTATATGGATTGGAATGTCTGTCGGAAGTCCGAATATGGACCTTGGATATGCGGACACTTGATATCCAGATATGGTCTATCCGTATATGGATTGGAATGTCGGT
>LDKF01002519.1:9054-25061 GCA_001026735.1 Rotylenchulus reniformis | reverse complement strand
CTGCAATGCATAGTTTTGAATATGTTTATGGAAGACGTTGGAAGGAATTATATGACTATGAACAAAAACGACGTGCTGAATTAGATGCTGAACTTCGTGAAAACCGTCGTCGTTTGGACGCTGACATGGAACTGGAATATGAGGATTATAAGGCACAACTACTGCGTGAAGGTACACTCATTGCCAAAGAAATGTATCAGCTTTTTTCAAATTATATTTTGAAACGAATTTTCTTATTCTTTCATTCTTTCTCGCCTCAGAATTTTTAAAAATTGGAACCTTTTTTGGCACCGATTATAGCTATGGGTTTTTTCATGATTTATCCCGCTATGTGTAGAAATTCTATAATCTATATTTTCTTTTTTTAATTTTATTTTATATTTTTTAGAATTACAACGTCGTCAGGAAGAATTAGAGCGTCTGGAGGCATCGCGCCAATTGCGGCGTCAACAACAGCAACAACACCAGTTAATGGGTGGAATGATGAGAGGGTGGGAACCACAGTTAGTGGACGGACCATTGGGACGAAATTTGCCTCCCACATTTGGTCCTGGCGGACCCCCGCGCCAGATGATGGGCGCATCTCCGGGAATGCCCTTGCCAGGTCCCCAACCACTTCACATGGGACCGCTATTGCGTGGTGAAGATGGTGACCATCGTGATTCTACCGGCGGAGGAGGAATTGTAGAAATGCAAAATGGAAGTGGACAGTCATTACACGGTGGTTGGTTTTATCTATTTGTTTCAATGAATTGACATAATATTTTTGGAGTAAAAAGCACTTATCTACTAGTATAATGCCTGGGTATCTTCCAATAAAATAAATTTTTGAAGGACCGGATGTGCGCAAAATGTTGCAAGGCTTTCGTGATTCGCCACATCCAAATCGTGCTTCGCCCCAAAGTGGTCGACAGCAATTGCCTGTTTGTTCCTTGTATTTGGTTTGGAAAATCACTTGGTGCCATTCCTTTCAGCATGGGCTGGCCGGTTTATTTGATCGACCTCAGCAATTGCAGAATCCATTGGCAGCCTTCCTTTCACCGGGGCAGGCTCCGGGCGGCGATGCTACTGGAGCGAACGGGCCACCGCCCCCTCCGCCTGGTCCCGGAGGTCGCATTCCACCGCCGCCGCCTCCGATGGGAGCACCGCCTCCACTGATGGGGGTCTTGGCAAATTCGGGTGACTTTCCACCTGACAAACGACCCCGTCATGGATGAAGAGTGTTGTGTACCGAATGAATTATCCGACTTTCATTTTGTTTTTAATGGATTCTCTGCAACACTTGCATGTTTCTATTTCTTCACCACTTTATTTATTTGTTATATATTCTTTTCATCCATCAAGTTCCATTTAATTCTGATATCTACTAGTATTATGAACTATCCAATCGGTAAATGGTCATTTGCTTGATTATTTTCACATTTTATGCATATTTGAAAGTAAAAATACTTATCTATCTATAATAATGTTTAACGGCTANAATTGGGAAGCAGCGGTGATGAGGACATTATTCTGGTGGATGACCAACAGAAACCAAGCACTTCGACCACCGCAGAGCATATTTCTCCTCTGACTCAGCGTTTATATGCCATTTTTAACAAAATTAAATTCGTCATCATTCAGGTTTTAAGAATATTTTTTTCCTTCATTTTTCTTGGATTAAGGGGACGCATGGATGTGGTAAGACCTACTCCGCAAAGCTAATTGCACAACGAAGGAATTTGCCAATTAATTTGCTGCAAATAAATGAGCAATATGATTCCAGGGTTGGTTTAGACATTCAGACCTTATATACTTGTTAGTTACCACGCATTTTAAGATTTTGTTTGGTTCATATAATTGCACTGAAGTACCTGGTGAATTTATTTGGCAATCGTCTAAATTTGCTCAAGTATATTAAAAAATTAAATTGATTTTCATTTTTTCGATACATTTCAGTACATACAACAACCTTGTTTTATTTTGCTGGAGAATTTGGACCACGGAAATGCTGATTTAATTGCTTCTATCATCGGCTTAACTGAGCATGGCTTTTCAACTTTACCGAATGGACGGATCATTTGGATGCATGCCGAATGTCGAATTCTGGGCACAATTTCACTAGATGAGCAGTCCCACTCCCCTCAACTGCTGCGGGATTACCCTTACACAGTCAACATGTCACCCATTGGCATTGGTGATTTGGAAACCATTATTCGAACAACAGCACCGGGTATAATATTATTACACAATCACAAATTATATTACATGAAACCACTTTGTTTCATAAAAATCAGTCAGGGATGGCCAATCTTACCCTCTTCTAATTTTTTGCGAACTTTTAATTTTCATCTAATCTAAAAATATTATCCATATATATTATTCACGAATTTGAACTTCTTTTCTATTTGAAATTCAATAAGGAATTTTAATCCTTTTTTCCTTTTGCAGATCTGGAAATATTTTGCAAGAAATATATCGAAATTTTCATCGAAGTTTCCGAGCAAATATGTATACACAAATCTTCGTTAGATAGGGCGCTCACTTCCAAAGATCTTTTCCGAGCCACAACTCGATTAAATCAACGTGGCGCATCCGTCGCAAATGATCGGATCGGATTGTTTGTGGAATTGTTCGATCTTTGGGCAATGCACTTGAGCAGCGATGAATTGCGTCGTCAAGTAGCTCGAACCATTGGAGAAAAACTATCTTTGTCGCAAGAGGAACAACATTATTGGGCGGATGTTTACAAACCAGAAGTGCAACTGTTGGAAGAATGTGTCAAAATTGGAAGAACCAAACTGGGCAGGAGGAAAGAACCACTTGAAAAGTGAGAATCTATTCTAATTTCAATTAGCAGATCAACAATTTAGTGACAGAGCACAACTGAACAACTTCGTGCTCACTCGAGATTCCTCTCAACTTCTAGAGCGCATTGCCACATGCATAGCCCAATCATCGCCAGAGCATGTGTTATTGACAGGAAGTACCGGAGTTGGAAAAACGGCAGTTATTCAACAGTTGGCGCAAATAGTTCGTGCTCCATTACGAGTTGTAAATCTCAATCAGGAATCAGAATTTGGAGACCTTACAGGAGGGTAATACTGTAGTTATTTTAATTCATTAATTAATTTAAAAATTAGATACAAGCCTACTTCGCCAGCTATTATTCTGCGGCCACTGACAGATGAATATTTTGAGCTTTTCCGGAAAACTTTTGATGCAGAAAAGAACGCTAAATTTCTCGATAATCTTAATGTAAGTCAATTTTAATTCATATTTATGCTTTTCACACTGGATTGTTTTAATCCATTATTTTGTTTATTTTCAGAAATGCTTAAATAATCAACGCTTTGTTGATTTTATCCAACTCGTAATCAAATCAAGTTTACGTGCCGTTCAAAAGTTTTCGGATGATCCAAAAAGAGCCCAGTGGATACTATTATTGCAACGCGCACGTCGCCTTGCCAAGACCTTTGGGAATGATGATGAAACTTGGCGCCGGAGATTAATTTTTGCCTATATGAAAGGCGTGTTGACTGAAGCTGCAGAACAGGGTCAATGGCTTCTGGTAGATGAGATCAATCTAGCTTCCACGGAATGTTTGGACGCTTTGGTGGAGGTTGGTCTTTTTATGCACTTTGTAAGTTAAACTTAACTTAATTTTCCTGTATTTAGCTAATGGATTCGTCTGTTTATTCGGTTCACCCTGATTTTCGCTTGTTTGCCTGTATGAACAATGCAAATGATGTGGGAAAACGTCCTTTGCCATTAGGTCTACGCTCCCAATACACGGAATTTTTCATTTCCGAAACCACTGAAGCGGATCAGCTTAGATTGATCATTCGTGGTAGAATTCCAACATTAAACAAAGAATTAACAGAGGCAATCTTGCAATTCTATCAGGACATTCGTGAACTTTTTCCCAATAAGTTCAAGTAATTTGTGCATTTTTAATTTTAATTAATTTATGGTTTTCCAGTTTTCGTACACTATGCCGCGCCCTCAATATAGCCAATGACCATCCAATTGATTGTCAAAGGAGTTTTCTACACCGCAGTTGCTCAATTGCTTTTATTAATCAACTTGGAGCTGATCAGAGAAATCGAGTTTATTCATTAGTAGAGAAATACTTTGGGAAACCACCTCCATTTTTACCTACTCTCAACAGAGAAGAAAGCAAGAAATATATGTGAGTTAGAAAATTTTAATTAAAATTGTGATTTAAAATTAAGATATATTTTAATTATAATTTATTAATATTTTTTTTATTAAATATTTAATATAAAAACCAAAAGCAACTCACCAATCAAGAGAGTAGAATTTTTTCTGTTTCAAAAATAATTTATTGGATTTGTCTGTTTTTAAATTTTTTATATATTTTTAACGAGAATAATATATTGAATTTTTTCAGTTTAATCGAGGGCTACAAAATTCCACGTGGAAAAGAAATGTTGCAACCTGACGATGATAGCTACATCTTAACTCCTTCCGTTAAATCGAACATGTCTTTGTTGGCGAGCATTGTTGCCACCAGACACTTTCCTGTACTGATGGAAGGTGAAACATCTGTTGGCAAAACGTCAATAATTATTCAATTGGCCAAAAGAACCGGAAATCGTGTTTACCGAATTAACAATCACGAGCACACGGACATTCAGGTATCATGGAATTTCAAATAATTGAGCCAACAACTTTTTATAGGAATACTTTGGAAGTTATGCACCTAATGCCGAAGGACATCTCGAATTTGCTGAGGGTGTCTTGTTGAGGGCAGTGCGCAATGGTGATTGGATCATTCTCGATGAACTGAATCTGGCTCCAAGTCCTGTTCTCGAGGCTCTTAACAGAGTTTGAAAATATTCTCTAATTGATTAAATCGAGTTTTTATATTTTACACACAAAAGCTGCTCAAAAAATTGAACATTCAATAATTTTTTTAAAATTTTAGCTACTTGATGACAATCGTGAACTATTCATCCCAGAACTAAATTCCGTGGTTCGTGCCCATCCGCACTTTCAATTGTTCGCCACCCAGAATCCTGTTGGTTCATACAGCGGCAGAAAGCGCTTGTCACAAGCATTCCTTTCCCGCTTCATGGTCCTCCAGTGGGGATCAATTCCAAATTTGGAACTGATACAAATTGTCCATCGGCGCTGTCGGGTGTCACCAAAAATGGCCGAAATGATGATTGCAGTTTTGGAAGAGCTCAAAGCAAGACGCTCAATCTCGGGANAGAGATTGAATTCACTGTTGGAGCCACAACGAACAATTTTATTGACGGATGCCAACGCATCGGGACAACAAAATCAAAACGATCTGATCACGGCTGCATCCGGGTTTCAATTGGTTGCAACGATGAATCCGGGGAACGATCATGGGAAGAAAGAGGTCATTTCTTATTCATGAATAAAATTGATAATTATATTCTTTAGCTTTCCAAAGCATTACGAAATCGCTTCACAGAAATTTGGTGTCAACAAGAACAATTTCATGAAAATTTGTTGGCTATAGTCGTTGAACGTCTTCAAAAGGGAATTATTGATGGTCAAATTGTTTTCGATGCCGATAGAGTCGCGCAACTTTTTGTCAAATTCACGGAATATTTTTCATCCAACTTTAACGAAATTTTGAGGTGACTTAAACAAATTTAATCCTTTTTAACCCTTTTTAAATTGGT
Organism: Rotylenchulus reniformis; assembly: GCA_001026735.1. Classification (NCBI taxonomy): domain Eukaryota; kingdom Metazoa; phylum Nematoda; class Chromadorea; order Rhabditida; family Hoplolaimidae; genus Rotylenchulus; species Rotylenchulus reniformis. Next base: position 19,401 of record LDKF01002519.1, on the reverse strand, counting down.
TATAAGGTTATCATTCTCAATTCGTGATTTGGTAGCATTGGCCGAATTATTCATGCAACTTCTTTCTTCTGGACTTCCATTGATCCAGGCACTGTTCCACTCAATTGAAGCAAACATTTTGGATGCATTGGGTGTTCTTCCATCTCGCATATCGTTCAACCGAAATGAAATTACAGAGCTTTGCACTGAACAAGTATCTTATAGTAATATTATTATGCTTTTTAATTTTACATTTTTGTTAGTTTCAAATTCTTCTTGTCGAATTGGATTTTTCTGGCCTCACTGATTTTCGCCACCAATTCCCTTCCGCTCGAGACCAAAGCCTTACCCTGGACGAAAAAGGGCTTATAGTTGGACCAGTTTGTCCTTTATTATTATTTCTTTTTATTCATTAAAATATATCGCATTTTTACAGTTCCGCATTAATCATGGCAATAGTTCTATTCATGTTCCAAACGGATTCTCACTGAATTCGCCTACCACACGTCGAAATGCATTGCGGATCGCACGTGCAATTGCTTCAAACAAGCCAATAATGCTCGAGGGTAGTCCTGGTGCGGGTAAATCCAGTCTCGTGGTTGCTTTGGCTGCTGCCACAGGACACAACCTGGTCCGGCTAAATTTGTCCGAACAAACTGTGTGTAAATCTTTTCAAATCACTTATTATTATTATTATTCTTTCCACTAAAGGATCTGCATGATCTATTCGGATGTGACATTCCCATCCCTGGTGGTCCAGATTTCAAAACAACATCATTTGTATGGCGAGATGGACCAGTTCTTAAGGCAATAAAGGAAGGTTCTTGGATACTACTCGACGAAGTTTGACATTAAATTATAAATCGGAATTTCATTTTTTAAATTTAGATGAACTTGGCTTCCCAATCTGTACTCGAAGGCCTCAATTCCTGCTTTGATTTTCGCAAAAATATCTTCATAGGCGAACTTAATCGCACTTTCTCAGTTGATGCAACACAGTGCAAATTTTTTGCATGCCAAAATCCACATCAGCAGGGTGGGAATCGGCGTGCGCTACCCAAATCATTTCAGAACAGATTTATTTCGGTTAATATTTAATTATTTCTTCGAAAAATATAAGAATTTTTTGTAGATTTTTATTGAAGAAATGGTTGATGACGATTTCATTTACATTTTATGCGAGTTTTGTAAATCTCGACAACTGTCCGACTCCAAAAACACTTTCACCGAAGATTGCATATCAAAGATGGTACTGGTCAACAAATTGTGCCGTGAACAACTTCAAAATAGTCAATGGAGTAGTCAAAATGGCGGGCCGTTTGAATTCAATTTGCGCGATTTATTTAGATGGGTGGAAGGGGCGGAAAAGGTAAATCTTACAACAATACTTAACATGTACAGTATACAGTATATCATCCCATTAAGTTTGGCGGGAATATTGGATTCGGTTTTGATCTGGTCTATTTAAGCAGATTGACTACCAAAGCATCCAAGGAAAAGGTAAAGGAATTTTCAAAAAATCTATGTAACAGAACAAAAAGGCTAAAGGTTAAGCATCAGTCAACAAATAAATAATATTTTTATAGTTCCTTCCTATCTTCCTTCTTATTTTGCCGTTTCTCTTCTTTTTTGTTCTCTTCATTCTTTTGCTGTTCTGATTTCTTTTCATCGTTTTTCACGAATTTGGCCTCTTCCTTCCCTTCATCATCAGCGGGTTTCTTTATCTTTTTGCTTGAATCCGGCCCCTCAGGCGCATTTTTTGGTGGTGGTTTCTTCGGCTTCAATTTGTCCGCTTTCTTTTCGTGGGGCAATTCAATTCCATAATAGGCTATAACCTAAAATTTGATTGAAAATTAGTAACGGAGTTTGTTTAAAATTTACATCTTTCATAGAGTTCATTATGTCAGCCGGATTTGAATAATAATAGGCATAATTCTTGTACTCTGCCTTCTTGTTTTTGAACTCCGATAACAAATCACCGTTCATATCTATTAATTAAAAAGGTAAAAAATAATATAATGAGCATAAACTAGCCCTACCCAGGAAGAGAACTCTGGGGACATAGTTGCCATCTGGTCGGTATTCCTCTTCAAATGGTTCCTCATCATCGGCGGTATTGACCATCACGAAATATTCGCTCAATTTTTTAAACGCTTTCTTTGCATTCGATTGCTGCATAATTTTGCGAAGAGCTAAAATAAATTTTAAATTTATTTTAAATTAGCGTATTACATTTGCATGCGTGGCACCATGTTTTATGTATTAGCATAAAAATGGGTTTATTCCTTTCCAATGCAGTTTCGATGGCCTCTTCCCATGGTATCCAATCGATATCATCACCAAATCCTTAAATTTGCATTTATATAGAAATATTAACTTTTATCGAATTTCTCACCATGCGATAGTGGGTTCTTATAAGATTCTGCAATATCCTGCAATTTCTTTCCCAAATCTTCATTTTGTACACCAGCCGCTAATAATATTAATAGAAATAATGTGTATATAACACACATTTCATCAAATATTTACTAAAATGAACGGAAAATTAAAAAAAAATAACGTTTAATATACAGGAGATTTTATGGTAGGAATGACATCTTTTCATTTTGCACAATTTTACTTTCTGAGAAGTGTTCTTATACCAGTTTTTATGAAACGTCATTAGGTCTCCATCGCCTATGGAGATGGAAAATGAAGAAGGAAGAAATTGCTAGAGGCTTCGTTGTAGTTGCGCAGCAACCCATGGGCAATCAATCCCTTTGGTAGGAAGAGATGGGAGGACCTTGACATCCTTTTATTCTGAGAAGGAAAGAGAACTTTGTTAAGGCGACGTGTAGAAAGCGGGAATTTTTTCGCTTGCGCATCACTGACAAATGGTTGGGAACTGTAATTGTTTTTGCACAGATTTGGGAAGGAGCTTGAAGATAAAATTTGCAATTTGCAGACAATAAAATTAAGACTAGAAGCGAATAAGATAAACATATGAATCTGATCTTTGACCATATAAAAATTCGACCTTTAATCGAAATTTAAAAAAATCTCTTTCCTATCTGCTATTTTACCTTTAATATTTTCATCTTTTCCTATCTGCATCTGATGTTTTGCCTTTAATATATTCTCTTTCCTTATAGAATTTCAGAATGGAGTTTTAGTCGTTATTTATATACAGAATTGACTGGCTCATGTTTTCTCTAAATGAAAATCGGATCCAAAATTCATCTATCCATTTTATACTCTGCATGCATTTTTAATAAAATTTCATGCCTTCGTTACTATAATATGAATTTTGAATCTGGGGATTTTTATACACTAGGGAATTGTGCATGATGTCATGGGGATCACTTTTAAACATTTGAGGTTATATCGGAAATCTACAATCCGGTGTTTGCCGATCACCCATGGATGCCCAGTTTGCCCCTCCTTTATTGGACCCAAAATCAAAGTGTGCTTCGCCTCGGGCATGTTCCAATACCCATCGATTCTCAACGGGCACCAATCGTCGATCCATCGCATCCCAAACTCATGGCCTCGCAACTTGAACTCCTCGAACGAATAGCTGCCTGCGTCACGGCAAATTGGCTTGTCCTCCTCACAGGTCCCGCGCACTCGGGAAAGCGTTCTGCGATTCGGACACTTGCTTCTTTGATTGGACAGCCTTTACAGCACATTCGACTGACTGGAGAGACGGACGCGCTCGACTTACTCGGATCTTTTGACCAAATCCAGGCAAAGTCTAACCATTTGTTCCATTTACTTTTAGAATTTTAGAATCCAATGGAGGAAAATGTTGTAGATGATCCGATGGAATTGGATGAACAAAAATGCATCACATCCGTGAAGACAAATAGCAACTTATCTTTTGAATGGATGGACAGTGTGTTTGTGCGTGCTTATCGTGATGGGCATTGGTTGTTAGTTGAGGATGTAAACTGTTGCAGGCAAGTATTGGGATACTGTAGAAGGGGGAATATCGTTGTTCCAGCTCCGCCGTACTCGACTGTCTGAATTCATGCCTTGAGGGCTCGGATAGTGAGCTGGTTTTGCCTTCACATCAATCCGATGGCACAACTTCGGTCCCAACCGTTCGTCGACATGAAAACTTTCGGTGAGTGATATTTGTTTCGATCGGCAAATTCAATCAATTTAAGTTTGTTTTTCACGGCAAATCCCGCAAATGGCCAATTGTCCCGTGCGATGCGAAATCGAGCAGTGGAAATTGCCCACTGCACTGACCAACACAATTCCACTTGCTGGAGTGCCAATCTTTGTGATGCCATCTCTGTAATGTTAGCACCCAACAGAAATTACTCCTTGATTCCCGAGCGGGACTTTCCAACTCGTGCTGTCTCATCTGAACAACTCCAACTAGCCGGGCAGTTGTACCAAACCCTTCAACATTCCAATCCGCGCTTGGTGCTCAGCTGTTCTGCACAATTACCCATCGACAACAATTGGTTTTCCGAGAAACAAATCTTCACAAAGGGAATCGAACTGGCACTTGATCTTTTCAAAGAGGAAGGAGACAAAGAGAACAAACAATCCGTTGATGCTATGAGCATGCCTTTGCCACTGAATATTTTGGGTCTTAATTTTTTCCCGCCTATTGTTCGTCCTGAAGCATCTCCAAATGGTTTATTTCTTTATTAGAATGACATTTTATTTTTTTTCTTTATTTCTTAGGTGCACAACCTTCCGGATTGACTCTTTATTATTGGCGTTGCTGGAATGAGGTATCATCGATGGCACGTCCCGATGTTTGTTTCCAATTGGCCTTTTTGTTTCCAACGACAACATCTGCTGATATTATTAATTACATTCGGCCAAAAACAATTAGTTTATTTATGACCATTGACGGTATTTTAATTTTTCAGAATAAATAAACGTATCATTTTTAGAATTACGAAGAAATGAGCTCTTCCAATTTATGATTGAGTTCATGAAACAGGAAAAAGTTCAACAACATTCTTTTGATTTGTGTAAAAAATTGATGACATTTATTTTTCCAAATCATTTGAGAATATGGAAAAATCCGCAAAAAACGGCAACCAATTATACGGAAAACGGACAGAATTATTTGGCAGCAATCCGTAAGAGCAAAAGCCGGTGTCGGCCTTTTTGGTCCATCACCGAAATGAACCATTATGGTAGCCAATGGGATATTTATCGAAGCAAAAGCGAAGTTGGAAACACGGAAGCAACAATTTTTGGAAGACTGACGCGATACACCGACAAAATCCTCTGGTTGTTGCATCGAATTTTTGCTGAAAACTCGGAAGAAGCCCTGCTTCCGTGGCAATGCCAGGAACGCGGCCAGCTTTTTGAATTTACTTTGATTGGGAGCAACGAAGTTTTACATCACGAGGGTATCGTTAACACGGTAAAAGATGATTTTTCGTGTTCAATTCAATTCTCCGGATAATTTGTTCAGCTCTTCTCTCATCTTCAACAATCATTTGTGGCGGTCGACATTAATCGTTATCTCTGGACCAAACTTCGCTACGATAGCCAAAATTCATTGCGCCAGTTATGCATGAAGGAACTTGTCAACATCGAATGTGATGTAGAACATTCATTCCTCGCTTTGTGGGAACTTATTTTTATGCGGAAGAAGTTGTGCGAAGAAATCAAGTCAGTTTATCATCTGTTTTTTTTTAATTAAAAATGTTTTCAGAGCTTTGTGGTCTCGCAATTTGACTCAATTTGGAATCGAATTTCAATTTCATGATCGATCTGACAATCATTTGGACATAACAAAACTGTCTGCTATTATCACACAATTGGTGAATTCGCTCCATTCATTGACTCCAATTCCTGGCTTCATTGATCCACCACACTTCTTTTATCTCCGAAAAATGTACCTTCATGAACATCTTCAGCACGTGGATACTTATTTGTCTGCTCTACAGCCATTTCTTCGTTTGACGGTGAACATTTTATTTTTATTTTTAACACTGAAATGAATACTTTAGACTGGATCCGAATATACTTTTGAGCAATTAGTGACGCTTATAGAATCTTCAAATTTTGCACCAACCTTGCAATCCATTTGTTCCTTATATCGCCAAATAACCGATGGATTGAATAAATTGGACTCGGAAGTGATGGATTATTACGGTAAACCATTTCACCAATCGCAGGAGGATGAGCGATATAAATATCGATGTTGCTGGGGCGAAGGGCAGGAAGCACTCTATGACCGGGTATTTGGTCATTGTGATCTGAATTAATAATGACGAACATTTTAAGCATTTTCAACGTGAACTTTTGGAACGATTAACCAATGCGAGTGTTCATCTGGGTCAGGCTATAAATGCCAAATTTGGTGACACACACAACTCCGTCCCTTCGTCAGCCGATATTTCTTCCAACACAAACAATTTGTTGGGCACCATTTCATCCCTCAAAGATCGTTTCATATCAACCAATGGCGGGTCGGCATTCAACGATAGCCGCCATCCTCTCGTGATCATTTATCCTGATTTGCTGGCTCCTTATTTGAATGTGCTCTTGTTATTGGCAATTTCTATCGCTGAATTAGACAGAAAATGCAGACAACATTCTGTTTCTGAGAAACTTCGCCAGAAATTCAATTTTTCACAGGTGCTTAAGTTATTAATTAGTTTAATTAAATTTTTATTTTTAATTTATTATTTTTTTGTTTTTAACCCTATGAATTTTCGATTCTTGTCAAGCGGTTACTTTACCGAAGTCCCTTTATCCATAGACTCATTGAAAAAATGGGAGAAAGTCAATTATCCACTAAAACTAAAACGACAATGGATTTTGACTCATTAATTAATATTCCAATTCTAATTCAACTCATTTCTTTTTTATTGATATATATTAGTAATAAAAAAAATTAAAAAGAATTAATATAATACTTCAATTTTATTGCAGGATGAACTCTGCGGACTAAATCTTTTGTTGTGTTCTACTTCCTTTTATGGAATTTCAAATAACGATAACGGGTTTCATGAAAATCAAGCTATACAAAAATTTCTTCAATGGATGACAACTGATAAATGTCCCTTAACAGCACAACAAAAATTACCAATTTGTTTATGGAGTATTTCTCAGAAACAGAATCAACAAGTTGGGTTGGAATGGCTCCTTCGTCATTGGGAAGGTTGGCACGAGGAAAAGGCCCGCATACGAGCTGAAACGCAATTGATCGTGATCAAAAAGGCCAAAAAACGAACATCGTTGGATCAGGACGATGAAGGAAGTTGCAACGAAGAGATTGAAGATCCAGATGAATCCCAAGTCATAAATTCATTTGAAATTTTGAACAAAATCTTTGAATTTTAGATTTGTGAATTTTTGCCCGACTTCTCCGAATCCACATATGATGATAATCGTGGTGATACCGAGCAAACTCAACACATCATCAACGGAACATTGATTTATAATGCGCTTTGTCAAATTTCCAAAGTCTTAAATTGCGAGGAATTGAGGCCAGCATCCTTCGATGATATGCCTTTTTTGCCATTTATGCAAATTTTTGATGAACTCGGATTACATGTGACAGAATTAGACGACGAAAAAATAAATCGTAAGCGTTTCAGTTAAAGCACAAGGTTTTTCAACGAGTATCCATAAATCCAAAGGAAAATTTTATGAAGCGAATGATTTTCTCTTCTATTTTATATTATCTTTTCGCGGCGAGGAAAAAAAGGAAAAGTGAGATATAACATTGACAGACACTGTAAATTCGGTCAGAGAAAGTTCTTATGGATATCCAAAAAAATTCCTCGATCTGTAGAAATATATTTTCTGAAATTTTAAGATTTTTTGAAACATTCTTTATGGAGTTATATTCGCATGATCCGCGGGATTTTATCGAACGACCTTGTATTAATTCTTTTTTAGTCACATAAACTTTATACATTATTTTTCATTACTGTACATATAATTCCATTTCAGGTTATTATTTTTCCATTCATATTTCATATCAAAACATTATTTATACATATGCCTTAATTTTTATAATTATCGTCTTTATCCTTTTGTTAAAATTTAAAAATAACTAGCCCAAACTCGCGCCTCCGGCGCTCATTTGTGCTAGTTCTTTTTTCCTTTTATAAATATCTTTTTCTTTTCTCACCCACCTCTCTAATCCATCACTCACCTTCTTACTCACCTTTCCTCTCTCATTCCCTTTTTTCTCACCTTTCTCTCATCCCTACTCTCTCGCCTTTTACCCTTCTCAATTCTCTCACCTTACTCTCATCCCCTTCTCTCTCACCTTATACTCATAACCTTCTCTCTCACCTTATACTCATAACCTTCTCTCTCACCTTACTCTCATTCCCTTCTCTCTCACCTTACTCTCATTCCCTTCTCTCTCACCTTACTCTCATTTCCTTCTCTCTCACCTTACTCTCATTACTGTTCCGTCCCTGTGAGAGAGTGGGAAAAGGATAGAGACGGAAAAGATGTCAGAGAAAAGCGAGATAGTATAGAAAACAGTCTTGGTTATTTTGGTAGCCGATGCAACCTATAAACAAAACAAAAGCCATTTTTATAAAGTCTCCCCTTTCAGGCTCATCCCACCCCCTCATTAATTTTCACCCATCACTCTCTCTCACTCCATTCTCTCTCACCTCATTCTCTCTCACCTCATTCTCTCACCCTTCTCTCTCACCACACTCTCTCGTCATTAGCTTTCACCACTCTCTCACCCTTATCTCTCACCCTTCTGTCTCACCACATTCTCTCACCACTCTCTCNATTGGCTGAATTCCCGGAGAACGCACCCCTTGGCACACTGAACAGCGCCATCGATGCATTTGTGGAAAAAGCTCCTGCCGGTGCTCCGCTTATGCAACACGCTGTTCATTTGGAAAAGATTTTAGGTTTTATCGAATAATATTAAAATTAAGGCATTTATTTTTTTCGATTTAGTGCGTGCTGAAGAGTGGGAATCCATCTCGGATCGTGTGCATTCTATTCGCGAGCAAATGGTCCCTCTGCAAGATTTGCTTGTCAATTGGCGTCGTCGGGAAGTTCAATGCTGGGACTCTCTGATCTCGTTGGTGCGTGCCGATTGTACTCAATTTGCAGTGCTTGCTGGGTGGCCTCTGTTTAAATGTGCATTGGACACACTGAAAGGTTCCAACATAATAATTTAGAAAAAATAAATTTTGGTTGCACAGATGCAAATCAACAAGAAAATACCCTGCTATTGATGTTTCTGGATTGGATGCATAATGCAAATTTGGCTGATTTTGAGGCACGACTTTGGACCGGCCGATTGCTCGTCCAATGCCTCTCCATTCTTGACCAGAATCCCACTGGAATGGCTTCCCGACTTCGCAGCATTTGTGCCCATTTTGAACAATTTATGCCGCTAATAACAGAGGAATACATGAATCGATACAAACCAATCGAACAGGAAATGCGCGACTTCTGCCGAGTTGTTCGATACACAGATCTGAATGTTTGGAGTGTGCGGGACAGTGTCAAGAGAGCCCACACTCAACTGTCAAGGATATTGAGAAAATTCAAGGTTATATTATTAATTAAAAAGAAAACAAAGACTTCAAAAACCTAAAATTTTAGGAAATTTGCAATGAGTCGCTTTCTCCGCTGTTGCTCGACAAATTGCCTCGGCTGCCGAAATCGATTTTATTGGATTCTGCATTTGAGGATCGGTCCTTATTTCTCTCCTCACAACCACTGCCAGATTCAACTCTTTCGCGCTCAATCAACACATTTGTTGACCGTTTGAACGTATCACTTTCGCATCTTTTGGGCCTTGATTTGGTGAAATCCCTCCGGGAAGACACTCTTTCACTTCTCAACACAATTCAAATCGACATCAAATACGATCAATCCCCAAAATTGAACGCAGACTTGGATGGTATTCAAACCGCAAATGAGAAACGCCGGGGAAAGGCATTGTTCGAACGACAACAACGCTTTGCTCTTTTGATTCGATCTGCCGCACATTTTGGTCTTACAGCCAGAAGAAGCCAACACATTGATTCGGAGAAACTTACCATGCAAGCTCTGGCTGAAGTCTCGTCTTTGGAAAAGTTACCCCAGGATGTATGCATGTTTATGGCTTTGAAATTTATCAAAAAATCAGATTTAGGTCGGATCTGCGTTTCGTTACACGGTTGCTTCGCGCAACATATTTCTGCGAAAAATGGCAGTTTTCCGGCGCCAACAACAACCTGACTTATCGCAGCAAATTCCGCCCGCAACGATGGAACATCTACGCGGTCTCACAGAATTCACCCTCCATTGGCTGTACAATGCAATTTCCGCCCTTGGAAAAATTGCAGAAAACCAACATCGGACAAAAATGATTGCGCGTTGTTTCGATATGGAATTGCAAAACACGAATAAACCAATTGGAAAAGG
>LDKF01002513.1:12992-25769 GCA_001026735.1 Rotylenchulus reniformis | reverse complement strand
TTTTGATGGGTGGTTACAATGCAAAATGCATTTTGCGGATGACTTTTCGGTCCGCAAAGACGGATGCAGACGCGGATGAAAACGCGGATGCATTGTAACCACCCCTTGCGGATCCGAACGCGGATCGTCCAGCGCGGACGGAAAAACGGAGCAGAAAATGAAAATCCATTGTAATAACCACCCATCAAAAATTTTGCGGACGCGGACGCGGATGAAATATCAAATATTTTGATATTGTCCGCGTCCGCAATCCGCAAAATTTTAGTCATTGTAACCACTTTCTCCACGTCCGCGTCCGCGTCCGATTTGTCATCCGCGCTGGTCCGCGTCCGCGTCCGTCAAGGGTGGTTACAATGGGTGGTTACAATGCATCCGCGTTTGTATCCGTTTTACAATCCGCGTTGGGTGGTTACAATGCATCCGCGCTGACATCCGCAAACTCATCCGTTTTGCGGTCCGCGTTGGCATCCGCAAAACCAACAAAGGGAACGCGGACGCGAACGCGGATTGCGGACACATTGTAACCGTAGTGTATCTTAGATTTTTTGGGATTTGTGACAAATTTGACACGCATAAAAGAGTTCATCACTTCTAAATAAAATTGTAAAATTTCAGGAAAAATATTTTTAAAAATAATGTGAATAAGTAAAAATAAAAATGTTATTTCCAAACAAAAATTCATTTTATAATCAGGATCATCTTGATCTTGACAATGGACACCATCACACTTATGGCCGAGAGGACAATGTGTTCAGCGGTAAATATGGGAGCAATGTCATTGATTATGTGCTTTATCGGGTAATAATAATTTTGGTGCCATTCGTCTTATAAAAATCAAAAATCATCCAAAACTTTTTTAAAACGTGATATACCAAATTAAGTATAAAAGGCAAAAAACGCAGAAAATTATTATTGAAAAATTAAAAATTCTTCTGACCCTTTTATAATTCCAATTTCCCTTGAAAATTTTAGAACTATTAAGTTTTATTGAAAAATTTCAAAAATTTTCACCAGAATTTTGAAAATTTTAAAAGGTCAAAAAATTGAAATAATTTGCGAATTCATTTACAATTTTGTCCTAACAAGCTCTAAAATTGTTTTGAGTTTTGATTTTTTAGAATTAATATTAAAATAAAATAAAAATTATTTTTAGCCCGATTGGCAAAGGCAAAGAAGGAATACTCAATTTGTTTCAACAAAATCCACGACAATGGCGAATGCAACTATTCAGATCACGTGGGAGTTTCGGCCAAGTTTTTGGTCATCCCGAAGGTGTTGGAATTGGGAAGAAGTGAATTTCCAAAATATTTAAATTAAAAGAATATATTTTTTTAATCTATATTTTATGGACTTTAAATAGCCAAAGCGAATTCGATGAGCTGAAATCTCATCGGCTCTACCACCATATCCCAAAAAATATTTTTATATCAAGCTAGCTTAACATTTAAACATCTTAAATATTCCTGATTTTTGATTTTAGTGTTTCTTACTCAAATACGATTTTCCAAAATTAATAAAGAATAAAAATTGGGCGCCGGAGAAACGCACTGAACCATTAATTTTACGAAGCGAATGATTTTCTCTTCTATCTTATATTATCTTTTCGTGGCGAGAAAAAAAGGGAAAAGTGAGAGATAACGTTAGCAGACATTGTAAATTCGGTCAGAGAAGCATCGGAATTCTCTAGCTTTTCTACACTGATTATACATTAAATTGAAAATTCTCCAGGCCAAAAAAATCAACAATTATTTTTTAATTTTGGCGGTTAGACGAGGTTATATCGGTGCTAGGGCGTTAAAAAAAGTGCCAAATGACATAGTCAAAACAAAAACTTTTTTGTTAGACTTGTTAGACAAAAAGTACAAAAGGCAAAGTTGTGCAAAATTTCATGCTGATTCGAATGGCATAAAAAATTTTCCGAAATTCGAACAAAAAGTTCGAAATTTTCCCGAAATACTTAAAAACACGTTTTTTAGGAGATATTTCGAACTTTTTGGTCGAATTTCGAAAAACAATATACCATTGAATCAGCATAAAATTCTGAACAATTTTGTCTTTTATACTTTTTGTCTAACAAAAAAGTTTTAGAGCAAAATTTTGCATTTAGCACTTTTTTAACGCTCCATTTGGCACTTTTTTAAAAACTCCTAGCACCGTTTATATCGGCACCGAATTTTCTGGATTAAAAATCGATAATCTTCATTATAATTTATTGTTTTTAGGATTTAGTAAAATAAAAAGAATATAGGTAATAAAAATAAAAATTTTATACTACAGTAAAAAAATTAAAGATAAAGAACATGCCAATATGGAACCCAGCATGGATGAACAAAAATAATATTTTCCTGGAAGAAGCGCGAAAAATTATATCAAAAAATCAGGAAATGTCAAATTCCCATAGGAATAACTAAAAAAATTTTTACATGGAATTTGGTAAAGATAAAAGGTACCTTTTCTATCATAAAAATCAAAGCATATAATCAACTATAAATCGAATTTGATGTTTTGTGATGTAAAATATAAATATTATTTTATTCTCACCAATATATAAAATTATTAATTTTCGCAAAAATATTTGTATTTGAATTTTCACTAATAAACTATTACTACACAATGAAAGTTGGTCTAAAAATGTGCAAAAAAAAGTAGGTCCTAGGCGGATTCGAACCGCCGTCGCCAGATTCAGAGTCTGGAGTGATCACCACTACACCATAGGACCCCTGATTTACTGGTCAATATTATTTTAGCTCTCACTTGTCAGTTTAAACCTCAGCAGTCAATTAAAACTATTTTTATACCCATTGACCCATTGATAAGGGAGTCATTCTTTGGCGAAAACTGAAAATTTGGTAGAAAAAACTAGTTTTATCGAATTTCCGTGTAATTTAAAAATGTTTATAATTTTTTTTGGCCAATTAGCAGTTTTTAGGAAAATCCTAGCATTTTCCGATTTTTGGTTCATTGATCATTTGCTAAGTTTTGGCCTTTTGGCTGATATTACAATATTTGTCTGTTTTTAAATGTTTTCCGCCGGAATTTATACAATCGTTATTTTTTTCCAAATTAGAAATTTGAATCAAAGGTGTTAAAAAAGATTTCGGAAAGACCTTTGTACTTTTCCTTTCCTTCCTTCGGATTAAATTGATGACTTTTAGGGATTTCTTCTGCTTTTAGAAGATAGATTCAGATGTAAAAATGTTTTAAATGGCTATAAAGACCGAACAAGCCTTAAATTTTTAAAAATTTGCTATGCCATAGCATTAAAAAGGAAATAAAAAAGCCATAAAATTATGTCTGATGGTTTGTTAAGTTTTTTTCATCTATACACATATAGTTATGGCATAGAAAACTAGCAAAAAATCAAGTTTAATTGGTCTTAATGGGCCTTTCCTAAAACACCGATTCAACCATTTGGTTTGTAATGGCACAGTAGCAATTTTTAAAATCAATTCTAAATTTTCATTTAGGATTTTCTAAAAACCTAGATCGCGCCATGATGGTGGTCGTCAAATACCAAAAATTCCAATCCAAGCTACCTAGTCCTCATATATTTCATATGAACGATATTTTATACAAAAAGGAAGAATCAAAGGTCACAAAGAATCGAAGGTCGCCTTTATTTCCTGATAAGCTTCCCATGGTGGTATTATAATGGTAGTTACGTAGAGTCTCACACTTATCTTAAAAAGAGCACCAAAATGTGTGAAGCTTCCTCCCGCCCCCGGCAATGAGGTCGAATGAGGTAGTAGTTACACAATATCCCCCCCCCCCTATTTTGTACCAGGATGAAGGTGCTTCCCGCCTTGTTATTATGCCGAAAAACAATGATCTTAATACATATATTGCCAGTACATTCGTCGGCCAAAAAAATCCCACTTTCGTTAGTACCTCCTCCGGTATATTAATAACTTGACGACGTCTTTACGGTGTCATTCATTATGCGAGGAGGATATATCCGATAGCCAAAATATTTTGTTTATATTAATTTAAATATATATTCTTACTTAAAGTGCCGTTCTAAAAAATTCAAATTTGTTGATGTAGTAGCTATAAGCCATGATCCATCTAATCAACAAAAAATAAATAAATAAATCAAAATTTGCCAAGTTGTCTGGTCTGGGTTTCTGATGTTTTTTTTTTAAATCAAACCTAATAATTTTTTAAAGCTTGTCAGGTCATAACTATAAACGATAGAAAATTATCCCCTATATGTTCCATATATCTTAAATTTCTCAATAATTTTTGGTTACTACTATCGGTTAAAGAACTGAAACCGAAAAACGGTGTTTTGGCCCTAAACCGATACCAAAAACAGGGGGAACAAAAACCGGCCAACCGAAAACCGGCGGGACCCAAAACTGCCGGTTTTCGGTTCTGAAATACACCCCTATTTGGAAAAATTAGTTAATGTATATAATGGGTCCAAGCCCATAAAAATTTCTTAAGATTGCCACATCAAATTTGCAAATTTTTCTCCCGGGCCCCCTTTTTCTCCCGGGCCCCCTTTTTCTCCCGGGCCCCCTTTTTCTCCCGGGCCCCACACTAGACCACACTCGTCGTGTTCACATTTGCAACATATGTTCCGATGTTCCTGTTATTTAGATGGCACTCCTTCCGGCACTGTTCTTTGGTGGCATTTTCTCGCTTTTCACACTATTCGTGCTCTTCGACCCATTTTCTATGACCCAAATGACTATTTAATTATTATTTTTATTCTAACTTGAATTTATCTCAGATCTCTCAAAAATACATGTGATGAAACCATTTTTGCACTTTCACTTTGTTTGATTAAATATTTTAGAAGATTTATTGAAGGAAATTTTATAATATTTTAACAATATCGGGTCTCGACTCTCGGGACAACATACCCGGTCTCGGTTTCGCTTCTCGAGTTTCGATAAAAATTACTCAGCATCGCATATGTATTAAAGCGAGATAGATCCCTTTTAAAAAAAGTACGGTAAATTATTACTACTCCTATTCCAGATGAAAATCCTTCTTCCGCCGACGTTGTTCTTCGGATATTTCCCGGTTTTCCTACTTTTTGTGCTGTTCGTCCCATTTTCGGTGGCCCAAAATCCCTCCACCCCATCCAACAATTCCGTTGTTGCGCAACCACAACCTCAACCTCAACAACAAGTTGTTCAGCTCAAAGTTGGCCTCCTGTTCGCCAATGCCACCCAGCGCATTCGGATGCTGTTCGGGTTCGGCCAATCTGCCCCGGCGATCAGTCTGGCACTTCGACGAGCAAACCAAGAGCAGCTGATCAGCAATGCCAACATCACGTAATACATCCTAATCTTAGCACAAAAATAATGTGTTGCATGACCGGATTCGGTACTTTGATTCTCCAAAATTAAGTTCCCCATTGTTTGAGTACACTTTGTTATTGGATCATGTAGAGTTCCTTCTAAAAAAATTTCAATAATTTAACAGGGTTTCAGTTTCAATAATTTTTTGATAGGCCTCTGTTCAGACACTAATAGGCTTTTGTTTTTTCGATAATTTTCAAAGATTCACATACCTATTGCGTTGAAATTCGGAAAGGCCTACGATTTTTTCGAATTTTTTGTTTCGAGGGTGATTATGCTTTTGGAAATTACAGAAGGAATTTAACGATTCAATAACAAAAAGACTTAAAAAGTTAGGCCATAAAATTGGAGATACAAAAAAGGTGACTCAAAAATGGGACTCTAATGTATGGTGGGGACTCAAACGACCAGGGGTGGACGTAATTACGGATTACGGATTGCGGATTTTTTTCAAAATTTTCAAGATAATCTGATGTTTTGTTTCTTTTAAAAATTCTAAGAAAAACTTTCACCATAAAATTTAGAAGTGTTGTTTTTTTCACCATATATTTTTTTCAAATGTTAGATTATTTTGATCAATAAATAAAAATAAGATTTTTTCTATAGAAATAAAAAAAAATTTCCAAAAATTACGGATTACGAATTGCGGATTACGGAAATTACGGCCTTTTTTGGGTTACGGATTACGGTTTACGAGTTACGGAAAATTTTTTGTTGTTACGGTTTACGGATTACGAATTACGGATGAAAAAATTCCGGTTACGTCCACCCTTGCAAACGACCCTCACCGGGTTTGATAACAAAATACATAATCAGTAATCAGCCTTGTTTCAAAAATCTTTATAATCAAAATTTAATTCCAAGAGGAAAATAATTCCAACTTTAGCTTCACCTGGAAAATGGTGGGTTGCAACCAACCCCTTACCGTGGGCATGACCAACAAGTTGATTCTGGATGAACACGTGGACGCCATCATCGGGCCTCCCTGCAATCCTGGTGAGTTGGATTTTTGCAGTGAAAACAAAAAATTACGGTATTTGGGTTGTTTAGGTTAGAGACCGGACTTTGGGTTCGATCGAGATTTCGATCGAGATTCTCGAAAAATCTCGTTTCTCGGAAAATCTCGAAAAACTTCAAAAAGGTTCGATCGAGATTTCGATCGAGAATCTCGAAAAATCTCGTTTCTCGTAAAATCTCGTAAAATATGACCGAGATTTTTCGAGATTTTATAATTTATGAAAATTTTCATTAAGAGATTAAAGTTATATAAAAAATTTATATAAATATATAAAAAGTTTATATAAAAATGAGATTCATCTGGCTGTCCCGAAAGTTCGTGCCATTTTTGGAAATTTTTTAAATATACCACTTTTTATTTTCTCATACCATTAAAAATTTGGTGCCAAATGAAAGCTTGAAGTCTCTAAGATATTGAAAATTTTTAAATTTTTACCTTCAGAATTTCGTGTTGNTTTAAAAAAATTATAAAAGTTATTTTAAAGTGCGGGATAAGGCAAATCGATATGGGCATAGGAAAAAATTAGAAAAAAATTTAGTGAGATTTAATTTAAAAATGAGATTTAATAGTAGATTTAAGAAAATATTCTGAATCCAGCCTATCACAACATTTTTTGGTCAAAAATTAATAAAAAAGAACGAAAATAGAACGATCGAGAGGTTCGATATTTGGATTAATAGGAACGATCGAGATGTTCGAGATTCAAAAACTTTCGATCGAGATTCCGATCGAGATTCTCGAAAAATCTCGTTTCTCGAAAAATCTCGAAAACTTTCAAAAAGGTTCGATCGAGATTTCGATCGAGAATCTCGAAAAATCTCGAACCGAGAATCTCGGAAAATCTCGAAAAATCTCGTCTCGGTCCGGTCTCTAGTTTAGGTGTCTTTTTCTAAAAAATATTCGACCCAAATTAATCTCCTGCTGGGGGTTATAAAAATCTAACATCCAGACCAAAAAATTTTTTTCCCGGATCCGGTTCAAAGCACTCACTCTTGCTACCATACTATGTACTATATTCAAATTTTTGAGAAACCAGTATCAGTAGTCGGGGGTGTACCGGTATACAGTATCAAAAGAAAGATACGGTACTTTTTTAACACGGATAGGTGAAAAACCAGTAGTCAGCACTTGTGCATAGTAATACTGTAAAATACAGTACTGTTAAACTAATTGTTATACGGTACTGTTTAAACTCTACATGCTATACCACACACATATAGGCCCATCCACAAATTTTGATATGGTTTCCTCCACAAGACTTGATTTCTTCGGATTTTAATTTCAAAATCCCAAGATTTTTTTATGTTATTCGATGCAGAAGTTTGCTTTTACACTCTACATTTTTCTGCAAGTAAAAGTGATATTTTTAAAGAAATGGGCATGTAAACTATTTGAGTACCAAAATAATAATAAATTCAATTTTAAGCGGCTGAACCCGCCGGATACCTCACCAACTTCTACAATGTGCCACATTTCCTGTGGGGGCCTACAGTATCTGCAAGTTTGGCCAACAAAACCACTTTTCCTACTGTTGTGAACCTGAATGTGAACGCGGAAATGTGAGTCCCATACCATACCGTATTACTATCCTTCATTTCAAGCTTACTATAACCTTCAACTGATTTTAGTTTCCTATCTGAAACATTTGTAGCAAGCTTACCGTATTATCCCGTTGTGTATTTTAGACTAATACCATATCCTTCATTCGAAGTTTACTGTATCTCCTTTCAGGCACAGGCTCTACCGTACTCTTCGTACCAAGTTTAATGTACATTGCCTTTGTTTCTTTTTAAGCTCTTACAGTGTCCTTCATTCCCAGTTTACTGGCTCGCCTTTTCTAGGCTCATATCGTATCCTTCGTACCAAGTTTACCGTACTTTCCCTCTATATATGTTTAGGCTCGCCAAGGCAGTCCAATCCGTGATCTCCCAGTTTAATTGGTACGAAATCGCATTCATCTACGCGCCGGACAATGAACGAATGTAAATTATTCCATTGAATAATGTAATTGTTACTCTGACCATTCATTGTAGGGCCCTTTATTATTACCAGTAAAGGTTGACCTTACCAGAATTTTGCAGAATTATGCGGGATTAATCCTGCGGAAGTTTCAGCGCAGGGAAAACCTGCAATTCTGCAAACAGGATCCTTTCCTATCGGGCTTTATTTATTACCCAGGTTTGATCTTTGATCGGCCCCTGTTTGGCTCAATATTTGACAGTTTTTCAGGGGAAGTAAACAAAAATATACTGCAAGATAGAATATGAAATTCTGCATAGTTTACGTTCGGAAGATTTGGCCTAGCCGGCGCTAGGACAATCCGACAGTGGACAATCCGACAGCGGACAATCCGACAATGGACAATCGGATAGTAAGGGTAAAATTGTAATTTTTCGCATAATTTATGAATATTAATTTATTTTTCGTTAATTTTATATGTATTACCAATGTTTTATCTGATATAGAAGTAATATTTTTGATGAAATTTTTTGTGAATAATTCTAAGGTTCACATTTTGATCAGTTTTTTCTCCATTAAAAATGCCAATACATATAAATTAACGAAAAATAAATTAAGAATTATAATTTGTGAGAAAAATGATGTTTTTACCCTTACTGTCCGATTGTCCGCTGTCCGGATTGTCCGGATTGTCCGGACGCGGGCCTAGCTGTTTATAAAGAATTTTCTAAAGGAGTTAGTCACATTTTATTAAATGCGATTTGGTTGGTATTTTTTATGGTTAAAAAGTATTTTTTTAGGATTTTCTTGGTTTCAGAACCATTGGACCAATTTCTTGAATTTTCTTCTCAGGGTCTGCAAGAACTATCAGGCCAGCTTCGAGTCACGGATGAACGACATGCCGAACGTGACCATTGTGTTCAAGCGCCAGATGGACTCGACCACCGCCAGCATGCGGTCGGCGCTTGACGCGCTGCGCAACCGATCGCGAAGTTCGAACCACTCAAGGGGGGGGGGGCAAAAAATACTACAAAACCTAAAAGGTTCTCCAAAAACTTTTTTTAAATGTAAGGTTAAAATTCCCGGGAAAAAGTTGTGCAGAATGTTATGCTCCATCTTCTGGTATTGTTAATTTTTCCAAATTTGACAAAAGTGTTCGAGATTTACGTGAAAAGCTTCATTTTTCGATGTTTTCGAAAAATTTCGTACTTTTCATTCAAATTTCGATAAACAAAAACCACCAGAGGATAGAGCATAAAATTCTGCACAACTCTGTCTTTTGAAGTTTTGGCCTGGATAAGGTTTTGGGTTTTGATATTTTTTGTAACAACCCAATATCTCGAGGGTGAATTCGGTGCCAGAGTTTTTAAAAGAGCTAAATAAATTAATCATAACTATTTTTTAAGCTTTGTAATCCAAAACTACAAAAACCAAATATATGCATTGTAAATTATTCGAAACATTTAGACTCTCTATTTTTTTTTTGAAATTCCGAAAATTTAACAAATATTATCGATGCTAGGTCGTTTGAAAAACCGCTACTAGTTAAAACAAAAACTTTTTTTATTTCAAAATTGAGCCATTTGAGGGTTTTTAAGCTTAACACCAGGGAATTCTTTTTCCAAAAATTTTAAATTGAGTTTAATACAGTTGTTGTCGGCTGTTTCGATTTGGAAGTGGATCGTCGCAATTTCTTACTCACCTTTTTTGACATGGGCCTGGCCAAGAGCAACGAGTTTGTGCTGATCCTGGGCTCTCTGCGCAGTCAGGGCTTTCTACAACAGGGTCAGTGATGGACAAAAAATATTTTTTCTCTAAATTAAAGCCTAGGCATAATTTTTTAAACTATATTCTTATTTCATCATTAGGGGTGCTTAAAATTACGGATTTATTACGGAACTCTTAATCCATAATTTCGAGATAAAAAAAATCAAAGAGGGGAAGGGGAACATATCTTTTCAAATCCTCCTTCTTTAGTGAAAATACAGTAAATTTAAATATGATATACCGTAGTATCCTCTAATATAATGGTGCTCTCCTATTATAAGGCGTCCTTAGGAACCTCCCCTAATATAAGTGGGCCCGAAGGGAGGTTGAAATAATATAAGGGGCCCTTTATATTAGAGGAAATACGGTATCATAAGTTCCACGTTAGTATACGGTATTCCAGTATCAGTTGGAGCAGGCGGTGGCTTCAAGTACGACAACCTTTGGGTAGACAAAAATCTGCCCAGCGATGGCCGGGACAACGATGCGTTGGTTGCCGCGCGGCGGGTCATGATCGTGATTATTTTTTTTTTTTTTGAATTTTTCCGCACCTTTTTTGAAATTTTTTCCGCCAATGTTGAGAATATATTTTTTTAATTTTTGGTTTTTTTTTTAATTTTCACGCCAATATATGAAATATTACTTTTTGAATTTTCGCGCCAAATTTAAGAATATTTTTGAATTTCGTGTGCTAATGCCTGAATTATTTTTTGCCAATTTTGTCATTTTTTTTTTGCAATTTTCCAATTTTAAGAAAAAATTTTCGAATTTTCATGCCAATTTTTGAAAAACTATTTTTTGAATTCGCGTCAATTTTTGAAATATATATTTTTTGAATTTTCGCATCATTTTTTTTAATTATTTTTTTTTTGAATTTTCACGCCATTTTTGCTTTCAAATTTTCACAAAGGTCGACTTGGAGAACCAGTCCGTGTCTCAAATCAACGCGTTCAGCCAGAATTTGACGGCCGAATTCGGAAAATTCCCGTTCTTATGCGATGTCCAGTGTATGGGCGGACAAGCTGAAGCCAATGTACATTGAACTTTCAGAATCTAATATTCTTGGATTTTAGCGGATTCTATCAGTATGTTCAGTCCCACTTAGAATCCCGGATACTTTTTGCATTTGTATCCACAATTTACTCCCTCCCATCTAAAAAATTAAAAAAAAATCCATTTTTATTGACAGTTTGACGCTGAATCTGATTCTGACGTCAATTTTGACATACTGCGTTATCTGACTTCATTTTTTGATGCTGACGTCAAAAATGATTTTACTTTGACATCACTCAAAAATAACGTCAGATGATGCAGTACGTTAAAATTGACGTCAAAATCGGATTCAGCATCAAAAATTACCCCGGGAAATTCGTTTTTAGATGATTTTCAAAAATTGTTTTTGATGTAAATGCATTACGTCAAATTGGATGTTAGAATCAGATTCAGCGTCAAAAACTACCTCAAGGAAGTAATTTTTTCATAAAAAATGAGAGAAAAAAATTGCAAAAAATCGAAATTTTAGGGGTAAATTGTGGATATAAAAAAAAAGTACCGAGTCCCGTTGTCATAAGATCGCTAGAGTACTTTAGAAATATTTAAACTCGTTTTCAAACAATTTAATTGATTGACGGTTTTCGGGTTTAAAATTTACATGCCTTTAAAATAGACTTCAAAAAATTTGCCAAAAAATTTTTTTTGCAAATAGGAACCCTAACGATCTAGCAACAATGGGGACTCTAATACGGGACTCTAATGTACTACTTAATGTACCCTCCCCTCCGGGATTTCAGCCCTCCCAATACGCCCGGTCCCTGAACGACGCCATGTATGCGTACCTGTTGGCGGTGAACAGAACCATGGATCAGTACTACAAAAATGGGACAATCGGCGGAAATGGGACTCTGATGGACTGGTTGCAGAACGGGAGCTTGCTGAACAACATGAGCAATGGGATGTTCAGAGGTTTGGCGCGGCGCAATTTCGGGCACTTGTCGGGGTTGCACCCTTATAAACTCCTCTCAACAATTTTTCTGATTTTTTTTAGAAATTTTTGATGTAAACCTGGGTTTTGACAAAAAAAAATTAGAAGGTTTGCTGAACACGAAGACAGATCTAATTCTTCAGAATTTGAAGATGTTTAGACCGAAACTTGAAAAAATTCGACCTTCGGTCCAAAGGTTTTGAAAAATTAGAAAAATTAGGTAAAATTAGGTAAGCTATTCAGCAGCTTTGAAAACTCTCTAACAAGGGAACATATCGAGGTGTGACCACCAGGGGTGGACGCAATTGCGGATTGCGGATTGCGAGTTGCGGAAATTGCGGCCTTTTTTGGGTTGCGGATTGCGGATTGCGAGTTGCGGATTTTTTCGAAAAATCCGCAAAAAATCCGCAATTTTAAGCACCCCTAAGGATGGCATTTTTGGAGAAATTTTTTAAAATTTCTTTGAAAAAATTGGGAAAAATTCTTATTTTTTGAACCAAAAAATGAAGAAAATTTGAAAGGAATGGACATGTATTTTTCAAAATTTCCGTCGGCGGCCCTGTCGGGACCGCCGAGCCGACACTATTTCATTGTTCATTGTTCTGTTTCTGTGACTTCTAAAGAAAATTGCTAATTGTTTAAAGAAATGTTTTCGGGAAAAAAGGTAAATTATTATTTAAGCTACAAAATTGAGGATGAAACTCATCCGTTTAATATTGAGGCAGAGACGTAGCCAGGAT
>LDKF01002512.1:10066-24585 GCA_001026735.1 Rotylenchulus reniformis | reverse complement strand
TATAAAATTATGGGACCAAAAAACGCAAAAAGCATATCATAAATCCATCCGGATCGAATCCTAATACTAATTAATGATAAGCAAAATGTAAAATTTTTTAAACCCTTTTACTAGGCCAAAAGCCATAAAAAACAAATTTACATATATAACTATTCTTCTAGGGTGAAAAATTCGAATAACAAAATTTAACAACTTTTTGAATATTTCACGAGTATCCTAATACCCTCTAAACTCGGGTTGAAAGATAAGACACCCATGATTCTATTAGAATATAAAATTTTACATTTTAATGTTTTTAATAATTTACATTTTAATAAAATTTTACTTTTTAATGTTTAGCCCCTTACTACGGATACGGTTCGCCTTACTACGGTGGCTATGGTTACGGTGGCTACGGCGGTTACGGTTTCTACAAAAAGAAACGCGACGTGGGGTTCACCTCGGTGGCACAGGGGCCAGGCGGAAACCACGGGCCGGAGGGCCCATATCTGATGGGTGTGGAGCAGGGGGACCCGGCGGGCCAAAAGTGATCAACAATCACGCGGATAAGAGATCAAAGATCACCACCACACATATATTATTTGTGAAAAAATCCACGATTCCATAATCCATGATACCACGAATTCCTGTGTTGAACATATTGGCGTTAAAATTTCAATGTTTTTTTAGCTTTTGTGTGCTCTCTTGTCCAAAGATCAGTGGTTTAATCTGTTCCTAATCCTACTCCAAAGCTCCATGCTTCTCTGCTCTGATCTGATCATTCTGATCAACTAGATCCTCCGATCCTGATCTGCTGCCCATGAGTTTCCCTTGATCATGACCTCATTCTTTTCTGGTCCGACCCTGTCCAGATTTGATAGGAATAGAAATCTTCCCTATAATATGTTTCTATATCGGATAAAAGTTGGGATTTTCCATCTTTTTTGACGTATACTTGATGCTAATTCTATCCGCCGAGGCTCCGCATGAGATCGGGACTAAATCTTCTTTGGCCAAATTATGTTTTTTGTTTGTATTGTATTACAATTATTTTCCTTTTTTTTGTTTATTTTTCTTCTGCTGGAATTGCTTCTTGTCGTTTTTGTTTTGAAGCGATGTGCAAACACCGGCGACAACAATTGCTTGTTGGGACCTTTAATAATAAGTGATTGTGTCTATTTTTAACCTTTTTTTGCCCTCACTTTTTGATACTCGGGAAGAGTGTTAAGGAAAGAAAAACAATAACAATAANGCCGTATTTGTTTATGCAATTTTTGGTAGTTTTTAAGAATTTCATTTATCCCTATTAATTTCAAGTTTTTCCATTTCAGAACCCTAACAATTGAGAATTTTTCAAACAACCAAAACCATCTTCTTATAAATTCCTTTGCCGATTGACCACATCTTCTCACAACATGTTATCCCCACCAGTGCTGGTTGTTCTGACCATGGTCATCTGCTATTGCTCAACCCCTCAAAGTGCCGTCGACGCCTTTCTGCTCACCCATCGGAATTTGGTAAGGGACATTTGAATGTTAAAAAAGTGTTTTTATGGCACTTTTCTACCTCTAACAAGTAAGCTACTGTTTACGAATTTTTAGTTTTCCGGCTTTTTTCCGGCTCAAGAAAAAAATGTTCGCCATTTTTTGCCTTTGAATTGCTGTCACCATAGACCAGCATCGGATGATCTCCTTCCTCCCCTAATCCCCCCTCCTTCCCCAACATTGGCCAATGTGTGTTGTGACGACATTGGCCAAACTGAACACGCAATTTACGGCGCACATTGGGCGTCAGAACAGTCGATGATTACCTCAAACCCACTCCCATTTAAGGCTTCTGCTGTTTTTGGCAAATTTATTGGGTACAAAAATGCAAAAAAAAAAGTGGAAAAAAAATCCGGACAAACCCGGAAACAATCTTACCAAGACCAAATAAGGATACCCTATCAAGATCTAATAGTGATATCATCATCTTTGCTCATTTGGTGCCCTTTTCAGCTTGTCCCATTTGCATCATCGAGGGCGTCCAGACATCAGCAGCCTCATGATATGGACAACAAGATGGATGCTCTGATGTTGTCAAGATTGCCAAGACAACACCTTACCAAGATTCGACTGGACAACAATGACAAACAGCCCGCCAAGATCACACAAGACAAGGAACATCTTGGCAAGCAAAAGGTCAACAAAGTGCACTCGAGGCGGAAGCGCATGCACCACTTGTCGATGCTGCGCAAAATCGGCGACCCCCGCGGATCGATGGCATCCATGCCGAGCAACATCAGGCATTTTGTGGAACGGCACCGGAAAAATATGATCAAGTGGAGAAGGCAACAACAATGATCGGAGATCAAAGATCATTTTGTTTTGCATTTTTGTGCCTGAACATGATTCATCATTCAAATATAAAAACATAAAAAATATAGCAAACCAATCGTAGTTTTTAGCAAAATTTGAAAGAAATTATCAGATTTACCTCCTAATAATGGCCTTCTGGGCCATGTTCCTGGGTCCATATATAAAATAAATTTCGGGATAGTTCACCCCAGGGTAGACAAGATAAACGGCGATATTTTTTTTCTAAAAACCAGAGAGTGGGGCAAATAAATGGAGATATCGGGAATGAAAATTCTGTCAGCATAAAGAGCTGTCGGATATTGAACCACTGGATGGCGCCCCAAGGGGTCGGATTTGTCCCCTGTCGAAAAGCCTATCTAACTTGTAAGCAGCATCCAACTAATAAGTGTAAAAGACATGTATGAATTGGGCGTCATAATCTTGTCAAGATCCGCCGATCAGTGATCATCGTTTTTCGTCGGGATTCTTCTGTTCTCGCGCAGGTTCCTCCGCCGGATTCACCGACCGTTTGCCGAGCAAATAGTAGTACGGGTAGACAAACGGGTAGTAGAAAGACATCACCGGGTAATAGGGCCAGAGCAGCTGTGCGGTCGAATCTTGGTAATGATGTTTGGGAGGACACTATCATAAAGTTGGACATTTGTCGAAAAAAGATTTTTATTAGAAGAATATATTCGATATATTAGGGGCATTAATTCGATATATTAGGGGATATTTTATATATTCGATATATTAGATATATTCGATATATTAGGAGATATTTTTCATGACGAGAAAAGTTCTCAAAACCAAAATTCGTCTAACTAGCCCCAAAGAAAAACCAAAATTTATCTAACCAACAAAAAACATTTTCGTCTAATGGTAGACGAATCTTGGTTTGAATGAATCTTGGCTTATTGACGACCTATTCAGATGCAACCTAGCTTTTAGACGAATCTTGGTAGCGCCGAAATGTCACCTTGTATGAGCATGTTTGAGGCCATCAACAAAAGGGCCATGGTGGTGATAGTTGTGAGAGCCATTCCAGAGGGAAGGGACAAAATGTATTCTTGTCAAGGGGATCAAATGGTTGTGATGGTTGATGGAAACTACTCTGTTCTCGACCTGCTCCGGAAGAAACTTGTTCTCGACCTGCGCGGAAAAGCGATTAGCTAAGCCATGAAAGAGGGGAAAAAATAAGCGAAAATAGCACGAGAAAGATAGAGGTTAAGTCGAGTGGGAGGAAGAGAGAAGGCGGAGATAGAGAGAGGAGAGAGAGTGGGGGGGAGAGAGATTAAGCATCTTAATATTAGGAGCGGAGGTTGTGGTGAACTATATTTGCCCAATGGATCAAGCGTGAACAACCGCAGAAACAATTCCAAACATATAATTAGTAATTAGGGAGGGGGTCATCATGTAATAATAATAATAGGTAATTTTTCTAAAAAAAAAATTACTACTATCAGCAGGTCCCTCTAATGAAAGTCATGCAAAATGTCGCCAGGGGATCGAACCATCGCTGAATGATTGATGGATGCTGACAAAGCCATGCACCACTGAACCACCCGGCGTTCGGCCGATGGCCACGGATGGGTAATTTGAATTTTTTATTGGCCATAAAATGCCCTAAAATTTTTTTTGTCAAAGCCATTTATCTAAAAATTTATTAGAGACGTGATAAAATATTTTTGAATTCCTAATTTATGGCCCAAAATTTTTTGGCCATAAAAGGGGATGGAGTTGGGCAGATGGGCCATAATTTTGCACCTTTCGAGAATTCGAAAAATAGACCATTTTCCATTTTCCAATCGCATAAAATTCTTTGGAAATTCCAAAGAAAAAAGATTCTTTTTAAAAAAACTCTAATAATTTTTCCAAAATTCTCGTAAAAAATTCATTTTCAGCGAAACCAAAATGAATTTTCTGCTGGTTGGTCTGCTGATGCTTGGCGCACTGTTCGGCACCGTGGTGGAGCTGGGCCAGGCCCAATACCTGTACTACGGTTATGGTGATTATCAAAAGGCTAGCAACTCAAAAAACTCAAACCCCATAGAAATCGGAAACCCAGGAAAAATAAAATCCGACTGCATATAAATTAATTACTGTTAGAGAAACCTTTTTTGGAAATCCCAAAAAAGCTATAGTTGCATCAGTGCCTATGAAGAATTATAAAATTATGGGACCAAAAAACGCAAAAAGCATATCATAAATCCATCCGGATCGAATCCTAATACTAATTAATGATAAGCAAAATGTAAAATTTTTTAAACCCTTTTACTAGGCCAAAAGCCATAAAAAACAAATTTACATATATAACTATTCTTCTAGGGTGAAAAATTCGAATAACAAAATTTAACAACTTTTTGAATATTTCACGAGTATCCTAATACCTCCTCTAGGCCCCTCCTCACCGAGAAGGTAGAAAAATAAGAACTCTTTCTCCAAAATTCACCCTCCCTAAAAGAGNGCAAAAAGCATATCATAAATCCATCCGGATCGAATCCTAATACTAATTAATGATAAGCAAAATGTAAAATTTTTTAAACCCTTTTACTAGGCCAAAAGCCATAAAAAACAAATTTACATATATAACTATTCTTCTAGGGTGAAAAATTCGAATAACAAAATTTAACAACTTTTTGAATATTTCACGAGTATCCTAATACCCTCTAAACTCGGGTTGAAAGATAAGACACCCATGATTCTATTAGAATATAAAATTTTACATTTTAATGTTTTTAATAATTTACATTTTAATAAAATTTTACTTTTTAGCCCCTTACTACGGATACGGTTCGCCTTACTACGGTGGCTATGGTTACGGTGGCTACGGCGGTTACGGTTTCTACAAAAAGAAACGCGACGTGGGGTTCACCTCGGTGGCACAGGGGCCAGGCGGAAACCACGGGCCGGAGGGCCCATATTTGATGGGTGTGGAGCAGGGGGACCCGGCAGGCCAAAAGTGATCAACAATCACGCGGATAAGAGATCAAAGATCACCACACACATGTTATTTGTGAAAAAATCCACGATTCCATAATCCATGATACCACGAATTCCTGTGTTGAACATATTGGCGTTAAAATTTCAATGTTTTTTTAGCTTTTGTGTGCTCTCTTGTCCAAAGATCAGTGGTTTAATCTGTTCCTAATCCTACTCCAAAGCTCCATGCTTCTCTGCTCTGATCTGATCATTCTGATCAACTAGATCCTCCGATCCTGATCTGCTGCCCATGAGTTTCCCTTGATCATGACCTCATTCTTTTCTGGTCCGACCCTGTTCAGATTTGATAGAAATAGAAATCTTCCCTATAATATGTTTCTATATCGGATAAAAGTTGGGATTTTCCATCTTTTTTGACGTATACTTGATGCTAATTCTATCCGCCGAGGCTCCGCATGAGATCGGGACTAAATCTTCTTTGGCCAAATTATGTTTTTTGTTTGTATTGTATTACAATTATTTTCCTTTTTTTTGTTTATTTTTCTTCTGCTGGAATTGCTTCTTGTCGTTTTTGTTTTGAAGCGATGTGCAAACACCGGCGACAACAATTGCTTGTTGGGACCTTTAATAATAAGTGATTGTGTCTATTTTTAACCTTTTTTTGCCCTCACTTTTTGATACTCGGGAAGAGTGTTAAGGAAAGAAAAACAATAACAATAATAACAACAACAACAACAATAATAAATAATATGTATTTAACATAAAAACACATTAATAAGCCAAAAGTAAGGGGGTACAGTGTGAGTGAGATACGTGTCCCTTGGAAACCGGGGAACGAGGTTCTCGAAAGGTCCTAAATGGCCTAATAACACAGAATTTTAACTCTCCTGACTTGATCTAAAAATTGTGCTTGAGCTCCCACTAAGATTTTCTAAAAGTTTATCCAAGTTAAGCCATAAAATCGTGGTTTTGGCCAAAGATCTGGCCATAACTTATTTTCTACTTGTCTAATTCTGATGGTGATTTTTACAATATTGTAGTAGACATTCAAGGCTATCTATTCATACCAAAATCTCAAAAATCTACGCTTTCGATAAAAAGTTATGACCAGTTTATTGTCGCTGACGCCCAAACGGCGGCGCCCAAACGACCCCGACCGCTCCTTCCGCCTTGAAAATCCTGAAAATCGGGAACCAAATCGGCCTCATTTTATTTTTAATTTCCGTGTTGTTTTGGTTGGGCTTGGATCTCACAGCGATTGTTTG
This sequence comes from Rotylenchulus reniformis, assembly GCA_001026735.1. Taxonomy (NCBI): domain Eukaryota; kingdom Metazoa; phylum Nematoda; class Chromadorea; order Rhabditida; family Hoplolaimidae; genus Rotylenchulus; species Rotylenchulus reniformis. Next base: position 18,062 of record LDKF01002512.1, on the reverse strand, counting down.
CTCGGGATTTTCACTCCAAATTCCGCCGCCATTCTCTTCTGCTGGGATTCGTCCGGAACTTTCCGTGTGTTCCGCCGTCGCCATCGCCGCCATGTTTCTGTTTGCATTCTCAGAAAAAATCCACCATAGGAACACAGCAATCATCAAATCCACTTCATGGCCCCCTAATCCACACACAACACAACATCCACTTCACTTTGGAGGTTCACGCTCAAAATGCTTGTTCGGGCCCACTATAAAAGCCGGGCCTTGCCCCACAAAAATGGCATAAAGTTGCTGCAAAGTTTGACTGAAAACCCAACCAAAATAAGGTCTCCAGCTTTCCATTTTATGTATTGGCTAATAGTGTCTATGAATCTTCTAAATAGAATAGCTGGCACTAAAGCCCTTAACCCATCGCTCTCTTGGAAACTCAACTTTTAGCGATTAAAAATTCACTGAAATACATGGCCCATAATTTGTTTGTTAATCAAAAATATAACCCATTATTTTGCCTATTCGAAAAATTGAGAAAATCCTACATCTCTTAGCGACATTCAACTATGAGCTTTAAATTCCTAAAAAATTCACAAACTTCTGCAAAAATGTACCCAAAATGGCACAAATTCAATTTTACACCCCTCCTATAATCCACTTATTTTGTTATTTTGGCCCTGTAAAACAATGAAATTTTGGATGCAAAGCTGTCAGATCAATCATCACACAACCTGTGTTTTTTCAGGCAAATCAAATCTGTGCTTTAATCATGAAGTGCATGCTGGTTGGTCTGCTGGTGCTCGGCGTACTGCTCGGCGTCGTGGTGGAGCTGGGCCAGGCACAGATGTGGCCCTACTCCATGTACATGTACCCCTACTCCTACATGTGGGGTAAGCCTATGCAATTAAAACTTTCGAAAGATTTACAGACTCCGAATGAGGTGGCATGTACGACAATGGGTGTAAAATTCTCATTTTTAGAGATTAAACGCTTTAAATTTATAAAAGCAAAAGTTGAAACATGAGCTTATAGAGGTCCTTCAAAAAAAATTTCCATGTTTTGGTGAAATTTCCGATTGTAAGTCTTCAAATTTTCGAAAAATCTATAAATCGACTGAACAAAATGGACTGTCTATAGCTTCAAAAAAATATAAAATTCGAAATTTCCAGGCTATCCTTACTACAGCATGTACGGTATGTACGGCATGATGGGAAAGCGCGAGGCGGGTTTCGGCCCTGTCGATGATCAGCCACAAGCTGCAGTGCCGAACCAATAGGAATTGGGTAGAAAGTGATCAGTCCATACCGTATCCTTTCCGATCAGAAAATTCCGATCAATCAATCAATCAAATTTGTCAACTGATAAAGCATTTTGGGGCATCCATGGGCCATCAATCCCTTTCATATACAAAATTTATTGTAATACGGTATCGCACCCTCTCTAGAATAGCGCGAGATTTTGAGAAAATTCCCGAAACTTTTGATACGGTATTAGGTGCGGGTTAAAAAAAGTGTAAGACCAATCGTATCGGGAAAATATAGGATGATCGTATGGTATCGGGAAAGTGTAGGGCCATAAACGGTATCGGGTCATTAAATCCAAATTTCGAGATCCAACATATGACTAATTATGTGCATTCGTTTTGACAAATAGGACTTAAATACACAATTCCCATGGGGTTTCAGAAAAGAAATATCGACAAATTCCATTACAGTACCACAGCAAATCTTGGTGCATCCGTTTTGTTTAATAATCGTCCTCTGCTGATCGGCCCAGCCCATCTCCAATGGCTCTTTCCTTGTTCGTGACTGTTGTTTTCGCCCATTTCCTCCCTTTCACTATGTCTATGGGGATGTTTGCACATTTTTCTTCTGCCGCTGATGACATGACAAAACAAAAACATGCGTGATAGGTATGTTGTCATTGTTTTGTTTTTTTTTGTTTTGCCTTTTCCGGTTTTTATGACCTTTCCAGCAGCCCATTCAGCCTTCGCCGTCTTCCTCCTCCGGGAAAATTGTTTGCTTATCCCTCCGTTCTCGACTGTGAATGGATGATGAATGGCCGCCTCCTCGAGATCCAAGTCCAGGCGGATTTTCTTGTCCCTGTGTTTATATAAAAAGTCGATTGGGCCATTTGTAAAGCTCATTAAGGCCCTTAAAATCTTTTCCCGGGTTCCAAATCCATCTTTTAGATTTTCAAATCTGAATTTCATTGCCAACTTTAGTAGGATGACTGTCCGACATGCATGGATCTTGGGCCTCCGAACAGAAATAGAGCATTGACTTAAGATAACTGGAATAGGATCCTCAACTTTCAGGGATTCGGATTCAGGGCAAAATACAAAATTGTCAATCCTGGGATCACAAAAAAATATTGGATTTTGAAGTGTATTATAATAATAACCTAAACAATTCTTGAATTTTTCCTCACTTGATACGGCAATGACCGTCAAACATATACTGTAATCCTACCGTATCCTTTACTATACTGTATGTATCTCTTGATGTACAAATATTTGGTCTAGTGTATTCCATAAAATTATTATTATTTTATATCTTCCCAAAAAATAAACATGTTTTTTACATTTCCATCACTTTCCATCAGACCTCCATGACACAAGGTATAATTGGACATTCTTGTTCACATCGCCTACCGTACTTCTTACTCTCACATTCTGTAAACCAGGTGATGCTTTTGTGTGGATTGTTAGCCCATCCAATTCACATTGATAGTAAAGAAATTAATTATTTGGTATTTATGCGCATTTTGTGCACACAGATGTTTAAAAAACTTTTATCAATTTTATATAAAAAAACAAAAATCACGATTTATTAGAATCCTAAAATATACAGAAATACAATGAATGATATGTAGAAGTTAATATTGACTAGAGAAACAAGGAATGGTCAAAGTAACACATCCTGGTCGTCCAGAAATCGTATGCAGGAGGAGGATGAATTCGCCGGCGGACACACATCTCCAACCATCAGAGTGCGCAGGGTGGGGCGTCGAGAGGCGTTNTGATAGTAAAGAAATTAATTATTTGGTATTTATGCGCATTTTGTGCACACAGATGTTTAAAAAACTTTTATCAATTTTATATAAAAAAACAAAAATCACGATTTATTAGAATCCTAAAATATACAGAAATACAATGAATGATATGTAGAAGTTAATATTGACTAGAGAAACAAGGAATGGTCAAAGTAACACATCCTGGTCGTCCAGAAATCGTATGCAGGAGGAGGATGAATTCGCCGGCGGACACACATCTCCAACCATCAGAGTGCGCAGGGTGGGGCGTCGAGAGGCGTTTGTGGGTGACAAGGTCGAGAACAGCAAAGAGGGTCTGAACGGAAGGAAAGGAAAGGAAATGGATTAATTGTCTTGATCAATGCCATCTCAAATCCGATTCCTGATCATCAAGATCCATGAATACAATCAGATTGATTGCATCCCGGATGTTTGATCCGTGGACTTGGTGATCTTTGTAACGAGATGGAATCCGACATGGGCCAAGCTGATCAAATCCAACAATGGAACAAAACCACCAGAATTTCAATAACGAATCATACTGGCACATTCTCCGGTGCCGTATCAGAGAAAATTATGATTATGATATGAAAATATTCCGATGTAATCAGTCTATTAGCATGATGGTAATTGAATGCAATGATCAAAACACCAAGACAACCTCGAATGATCAGATCCATTGATCACTCACCGAAATGATGGCGATGGCGTCAACGGTGAGGGGGTCAGAGGTCGGCTGGCCAAGGACAGTTTGGCGTCGGACAGCCTGGATCTGCTGCGAAGGTTTGCGGTTGCCTCCTGCCATCCTTTGCCGGCTGCAAGTTGCCGGGTGCAGTCGGCGATCGCGCGCAGGGTGGAGCGGTACTGGGAGGAGATGAGGGGGTAGACGATGAAGCAGGTGTTGCAGTTGATCAGGGACAGCAGGTCGAGAAGTTCGCCCAGGGACAGGTACACGAACTGGTGGATGTCGTTGGGGAACAGCCCGTTCATGATCGCCAGAATGCCTTCAAAGGGTGGGGGAGGGTGAATGAGTTCCGGGACTATTGGGCATCAAAAAAAGTACAAATGGGCATCGAAATTCGAAATTTTAGACAATTGGGAACAAGAAAGTTTTCGAAAAATTAGTAAGTGACTTTTGGGGACTTATGACTTAAATGGGACTCTAAAGGACTCTTGTCTGAATCAATGACTCGAGTTGAGTGTGGGGATTTGTTCTTAACCTGAGTACAAGTATCACGTTTCGACTTGGCTCTCAAAGTCCAAAAAAAGATTAGGTAAGTTGTTTGGCGACTAACTCAATTCGGATAGAATTGGGTTTTGTATGGATTTTTTCCAAATTNAGAAGAACACCATGAGCAGGATGGAGGGAGGGTGAATGGTACCGTACTTTGGCAAAGGGGAGGGGGGAGGGTGAATGGTACCGTACTTTGGCATCCAAAAAACGCACAAATGGGGCATCGAAAGTTCGGACAATTGGGCACTAAGAAAATGTTCGAAAAATGAGTACGTGTCCCTTTGGGATTATGACTCAACTGGGACTCTAACAGGACACTTGTTTGAGTGAGTTGATGACTCAGGTTGAGTGTGGGATTCGCTCTCAACCCGAGTATAACTATCACGCGTTTTGGCTTGGCTCTCAAGGTTATGAGATTTTGGCCAATGTAGTCTGAAAATAAGAATTTGGGTATAAATTTTCCATTAATATCAATTCTGGCACTATTAGTTTTTTTCTAAGGGTTTTTCGGAATTTTTTTCTGGATTTTTAAGGGTTTTCGTGCCCTTACCCTGCGGGAATTCGGTGCAGAAGAACACCATGAGCAGGATGAGCAGGATCTTGGTGGTCCGGTCGGACTGTGCCGAGTGCCTTCGGTAGGCCAGCGTGGCGCCCGAGCAGATCAGCCGCCGCTTCCGCCGATTCTTCTCCAACTCGTACAGCAGCGCCAGAGTGAACAGCAGCAGCAGCACACACGGGATCACCTGCGGGAAAAGTGCAGCTTGAACAACTTGAACAACCCAAAAAATCGTTGAAAAACGGGAGAATGCCACTTTTCAGCTTTCAAACTGTATCGTACCAAAACCAAAAATTTATACTTATAAACTTATAATTTCCCATTCTGCGAAACTGGATTAAATGCATTCGTAGCAAACATTTCCCTTCAAAAATCATTCGTGTCGATGCCAAATCATTTTTGTGCCGGACTATCCAGACTATCTCTACCAATCGTTTTTGGTACTTCCGATACCGGATGATCGATGTTCCCCCTTCGGCAAATTCCTTAAATTTTGTTTTCCGTCACTTTTTCTATCAATAATATCATTTGCGTCGAGTCAAAAAGTCCTAGCAAGATCGCATGCTTCGGGAAATCCGGATCGATGATCGCAACTCTCCTTTTAGCCAATTCACCCCAATTTTTGTTTCCCGCCACTCTATAAGTGCCATTCGCGCCGATGCCAAAACAATTTTTCGTACCGGGAGTTTTAGGAAAATCGCTACAATTAAATGGTATCGGTGTTTCCGGAACCGGATGATCGATGATCCCAATTCTCTCCCTTTAAAATTCGCCTTAATTTCCGCCACTTTCCATTCAAAAGTGGCATTCGTGCCAATTTTCCGGTTTTCGTGCCTGCCAATGCTCACATTGCTACAAATTTCTGTTTATTACAACTTCCAAAAATATCCTCCGGCAGCACATGGCTTCCGTGACCATTGCGCATGCCCCTTCCGGAGGAAACACATACATAATACTCATCCATCATCATCTTCCTCCTCCTCCGACGTCAATACATCCGCGCAAATGTCTGTTGGCGGATGAATCCCCTCCTAACTAGCCAATTTGTGCCCTCATCGACGGGGCTTCATCTCCAAAAGATATAATTAAATAGCTCTGATGAATGGATTCCCTATTGTGATAGTGATGGTAAACAGTCAAGCATATGGCCCAAGTTTTTTGATCATTTAACCTCCGTCATATGGCCGGGTGAAATTGGTGTTTACGGGGGATTGGCCAAAGTTGGGGATCATCCAAACGGTTCCCGAAAAATGAACAAATTATAGGGTGAGAAAATGTGATTACATCTACAAAAAAGACCATTGAATAAACTAAAAATGGCCGTTGAAGTGTCCAAATGATCGAATAAGAATTGACCTAAAATTAGGGTTATTTTGGGCCAAAAAAAATACGTTGAATTGATCTAATTGGCCCAAAATGCCTGTAAAGTTGACCCGAAGTTCAATAATTGATCAGATGTCAATGAATTGGCCCAAAGCCATTGAAGTGTCCAAAAATCAAATGAAAATTGGCCGACCGCAAAGGGAAATAGTATTGGCCGAGATAATACATCAAATTGGTCCAAAATGTCCGCGGCTTAATCCAAAGATCTTCGAAATTATATCGAAGAGACCGTTTGATTACTCCAAATGATCGACCCCAAACTTGGGACTAACTAGGCCAAAAATTTACATCCAATCGGTCCAATGGCCAAACATGTCTATAGACTGGATCAAAAATGGCCATTAAAGTCAAAATTGTGTATAGCCCCCTCACCTTGAAAATGATTCCGGTCAGCCACAGGTTCAGCTTGAAGAACAAACAGGTGTCGAACTGCTCGAACTCGGCCAGTCCGATGGTGTAAAGGGTCATGTTCCGATGCGAGACCGGGTCGATGGCATGGACCGGGATGATGGAGTGGATCAGGAAGGTGGGCACGCAGAGCACGATGGTCAGCAGGGCCACGGCCAGGAAAATTGGGCTGAAAATGGTCAAAAATTCTGAAAATTGAGTCAAAAACAGTCGAAAAAGTTGAAAATGACCCAATTTGACCCAAAAGTAGGAAAATCGGCAAAAACGACAAAATCCCAGTTAAAATCAATGAAAAATGCAAAATTTGGACCCCAAAAATGGCTTACAATGCGATGTTCTCGTGGTTCCACAGCGACCCGACCCGTTTCAATGTTTTGTAGCGAATCAATGCGGTGACCACCGTCAGGTACAGCGTGATCGTGTGAAGGGCTAAAAATGAGAATTTTCAAAATGAAAGTGGCAAATCGTATAGTGAGAGCTTACCGATGGAGCAAACGACATGGGCCAGCAGAAAGATGATCCTGAATTTGGTTTATTTTGTCAAAAAAGTCATAATGTAATAATAAGAAATGGATAATTATGGAATGGAGTGTGAGCTGATCAGGGAATCCATCAGCAGAAATATAGGTATGTGGGCGTATGCCTCGCCAAAGATTTTCGGAAATATTTAAAAGATTACACATATTTCCGGCAGAGACCCTTGATTAGGATAGAGAGGGTGATAAAAATCACCCTGATCAACCAGTAATCAATTTTGAAATTCCTTGATTAGGAAAGCCCAATATGGCAGTATTTGTCATGGAAATCGAAACGCTGAACCCGGAATAAACCCTTCTATAACCCGGAATTGATAGCCCTGATAGAAACCCTCAATTAGATGGCATAATCGATCGGTGGTCCATTGAAATTTTGATCAAGGATTCAAGTATTGACATCGCTGATCAAAGGGCTAACACTGATCAATGGCCAAAACTGATGCCCTACCATAGGAAGTCGTAGCCCAGCGGGGGCTGCTCCTTGTCCACCACGAACTCGAACCGGATCACGAACACGGTGTAGGAGAACATGGTGGCGATGTCGCAGAGGCCGATGATGGACAGCAGCCGGTTGACGGCGCACTTTTGCATGGCGGGGCGGGAGAGGACGAAGATGTGGACGCAGTTGGCCAGAGAGCCGAAGACGCAGATGAACAGGCCCACCCAGCAGTGGACCCGGCTGTAGAGTCTGAAAACGCAGGAGAAGATAGAATACGCATATCGGCAGAATACTTATAAAATTGGTCGAAAGGTGCAAATGTGGAAAAAAGTACGGAAAGATAGAGATAAAAAAAATACGTGCCTTGCAAAGTGCTGCAGTTCGTTAAGTTTGGCCCATGAAACGTATTATATACGTCCGATGGATTCCGG
>LDKF01002511.1:2332-12819 GCA_001026735.1 Rotylenchulus reniformis | reverse complement strand
TTCTCCGCACCATACAATCCCATGTCCAACGGCCAGGCGGAGCGGTTCGTCGACACATTCAAGCGAACTTTCAAAAAGTTAAAAGGGGAGGGAGCCCCCAGCTTGGAAATCATCGAAACATTCTTGGTCACTTATCGGACCACCCCTAATGACTCGCTTCCGGAGCGCAAAACCCCTGCCGAAATTTTCCTCGGAAGAAAAGTCAGGACGACTTTCGATTTGTTGAGCCCTCCGCTGGCGCAATCGACAGAACGGGATGAAGACATGGAGCGTCGATTCAACCGACGGTTCGGGACGAAACCGCGGGACTTCGGGATAGGAGACAAGATTTTCGCCCGACATCGGATTTCGCAGTGTTGGCGCCCTGGAAACATCACCAAACGGACCGGGGTGATCTACGATGTCTGTTTCATCGATGGTTCCAGCGGCCGATTCCATGCCAACCAGCTCAGGCCCCGACAAACCGCTGATCACACCGAAGATCCCCTGGAAATCTTCCATGAAGTCTTCAATTTGCCGAGACCGCCGATAGCACCAGAAGCAGTCGAGGGAATCCCTGTTGTAGCCCGGGAGGCTCAACCACATCTGGGACAACCAGAGGGACCAAGGGATCCGAACCGAAACGAAAATGAAAACCATGATCGGGGACTGGATGATCAACAGAATGGGGAGCAGAGACGGTACCCCAGGCGAGATAGAAGACCACCGGCCCGGTTCAGCCCTTCGTGAACCGACATCCTAAAAGGGGAGGTGTTCGGGGCATGGCCGCCGACTTGAATGTAGTGGATTGGGATTGGCGTTCTGCCATCGATCTTTTGGACCATTTGTCATCCCAAATAATTTCCATCCATTCCCATTCCCTCATTCACTTCATTTCATCATTTCCATATTTTGCTCGCCCCGAATATTCACATTAATTTTGTCTCCCATTTTTAGGTCCCCTCTTTATTATTGCAATTAAATTGTATTTGCTTCGACCCTCAATAAACTTTGGACTTCTACTGTCTTTTATTGAATTGGGAACCCAACAGGACGAATCATGGGTTTTTGGCTGGTGGGACGAATCGTGAGTTTTTGGCTGGGAGGACGAATCATGGTTTGGACGAATCGTGGGTTGGACGAATCGTGGTTTGGACGAATCGTGGTTTGGATGAATCGTGGGGCAGCGTTTATTTTAATAAAGGAGTCGCTTCTAATTCACGACGAATCAATGNCGGCCCGGTTCAGCCCTTCGTGAACCGACATCCTAAAAGGGGAGGTGTTCGGGGCATGGCCGCCGACTTGAATGTAGTGGATTGGGATTGGCGTTCTGCCATCGATCTTTTGGACCATTTGTCATCCCAAATAATTTCCATCCATTCCCATTCCCTCATTCACTTCATTTCATCATTTCCATATTTTGCTCGCCCCGAATATTCACATTAATTTTGTCTCCCATTTTTAGGTCCCCTCTTTATTATTGCAATTAAATTGTATTTGCTTCGACCCTCAATAAACTTTGGACTTCTACTGTCTTTTATTGAATTGGGAACCCACCAATTGGCGACGCCCGGAACAAAAGAACTCTGCCAACACTCCGATTTATAGTTCTCGTGCTGAACTATAAATTCAACCAAGGATTTTTTTTCGACAATAATTCTCGTGTTGAATTATAAGTTCTCTCTCATCCGGGATTTAGCACTCGTGTTGTGCTTTATCCTTGAATCATCTCTTCTGCTTTAATTGCGTAACTCGTGTTGTTACTGCAGCCTCTCGTGTTGGGGTAAAAAGCATGGCAGACCTGACAGCAGCACAGCTCTTGCGACTCATCCAGCAGCAACAGGAGCAGATGCAACAGCAACAGTCGCAATTCCAGCAGTTGCTGAATCTTCAACAGAACGCTCAGCAGCCAGCGCCTGCTCCAGTTCAACAATCCATCATCCCGGCTTTGCCGGACATCACAATTTTCGAACCAAGCGACGAAAAATCCCGGATATCAGAATGGCTTGAACGCTTCAAATTCGGGCTGGACTGCGCTGCACCCAATGCTGATGATGCTGCCAAGGTCAAAGCGCTGATGAACAAATTGTCAGAAGCGGCATTCAGTGAATATACGAAATTCTGCCTTCCTTCAGCGGTGACCGCATTCACCTTCGATGAGACAGTTGGCAAGCTGGAAAAGCTGTTCGCCAAGCCTCAATCGATTTTCATCGATAGTTATGAGTGCTTGATGGCTTGTCGCGGGGAGGGCGAAGACTTTCGGCAATTCATCAATCGCCATAAGCGTCTTTTGGCAGATTTTCAATTTCAGAAGTTAAATGAAGAGCAATTCAAGGGGTTGATGCTTCTGACCGCGCTCAAATCATCTCGTGATGCTGCGCTTCGACAAAGAATTCTCACTAAGCTCACCGCAGATGGAGACAGAGTCAAGTATGATGAGATTGTGGACGATTGCATCAATTACCTGTCAACCATCGCCGAGGCCAAAGTGATTGAGTCATCGGCCGGTAAATCAGTTAATGCGGTGAACAAGCACAAGGCACACAATCAACAAAGGGAAAATAAACCGAATATTCCGTCCAAGTCACCTCCTGCCCGCAAATGCTGGCGATGCGGTGGAAATCACCCACCTGCCGATTGCAGGCACAAATCGTCAAAGTGCAACAAGTGCAACCATCTCGGGCACTTGCAAGCCAAATGCGACGATGTGCTGGAATGGAGACGAAAGAACGGCAAAACCGGAGACCGAAAGAACGTTGGCAATCTGTCCATCGGGACGGCCCGGAAGGCACTCAACTCGACTTCACTACTGAAAATCAATGTCCGGATCAACAGCAAGCCTGTCAAATTTGTTCTCGACTGGCGCCGAGGTAAACATCATCGACGAGGGGACCTATGCCAACCTCGGCTGCCCACAAATCCGGAAGTGCACCGAAAAGGGCACACTGTTCGATGGCACCCAACGATCCTTCATCGGAAAAGGGACAGGCACATTCGAGTTCAACGGCATCAGCGTGGAACACGACTTTTATGTGGCCAAGAAGGGAGCCTTGAACTTGCTGAGCATCCAAACAATGGATGCATTCGGCTTGCTGAATGAAATGAAGAAGAAAATCAACGGGCAAATTCTCAACTTGTGCAGATCCGCGGATGCCGAAAGAGAGAAACGAGTCGAAATCCCAGGGCACCCGGCAAATGTGGAGGTCAAGAAGGATCACGCCAAGACACTCCAACGAGATTTCCCAAAAGTTTTTTCTACGGAACTTGGACACTGCACCAAAGTGAAAGCGCACTTGTCATTGAAAGCTGATGTCCAACCCGTCTATCGAAAAGCAAGGCCAGTCCCCTACAATGCCAGAGAGGTTGTGGAGAAGGAGCTGGACCGGCTGGAAAGCATGGGAGTCATCAAGCTGATCGAGCACACAGAGTGGGCCGCGCCGATCCTGATTGTCAAAAAGGCCGACGGATCCGCCCGATTGTGCATCGATTACTCAACCGGACTGAATGATGCGCTGAAGGATCACCAGCATCCTCTTCCATTGCCCGAGGACATCTTTGCCACATTGAATGGAGGCAAATGTTTCTCACAGATTGACCTACGGGACGCGTATCTACAGGTTGAGCTGGACGCAGAGTCGAAAAAGCTGTGCTCCATTGCGACCCACCGAGGGAATTTCGAACTGCAAAGGCTTCCCTTCGGAGTGAAAACTGCACCGGGCATATTCCAATCGATCATGGATCAAATGCTAGCTGGCCTGGAATTCGCAACTGCCTACCTGGATGACGTCATCGTGGTCAGCAAGAGTGCAGATGAGCACCAGGAACACCTGAAAGAAGTGTTCAACAGATTCGAAAAATGGGGATTTCGAGTGAAGGCAGAAAAATGTTCATTCTTCCGAGATGAAATCAAGTATCTCGGACAAATCATCGACAAGAATGGACGCCGACCGGACCCCAAGAAAATCACAGCAATAACGGAGATGCCACCGCCCATCGACATTCCTACACTTCGATCCTTCCTTGGAATGGTGAACCATTACCAGCAGTTCGTCAAGAACATGCGTTTCATCCGGAAGCCTCTGGATGATCTACTCAAAAAGGACAGTGCATGGAACTGGGATGAAAAATGCCAAAGCGCATTCAAAAAGATCAAGGAGATCTTGGCGTCTGAGCTTCTCCTCACACATTATGATCCGAAACAGGAGATTGTCGTTGCCGCTGATGCATCAGAACTGGGAATTGGGGCAGTGATCTCCCACAAATTCCTCGACGGCTCTGTAAAAGCTATCGCTCACGCCTCATCCACCTTAACTCCGGCTGAAAGGAACTATTCGCAGATCGAAAAAGAAGGATTAGCACTGATTTTTGCTGTCCAAAAGTTCCATAAGATGATCTACGGACGGAAATTCACCCTCCAAACAGACCACAAGCCACTTTTAGCCATCTTTGGGAGCAAAAAGGGGATTCGGCAAACAAGTGCAAATAGGCTGCTGCGCTGGTCACTGATCCTGCTGGCATACGATTTCCAGATTGAGTATGTGAACACAAACAGCTTTGGACAAGCAGATGCACTCTCCCGGCTCATTTCCAAGGACAACGACCCAGAAGAACGAGTGATTGCATCCATCGGAATCGAGTCTGCGCTGGAGAATGTGCTGGTCACTGCTGTTCAAAATCTTCCAGTGAAGTTCCAGGACATCGCGGAAGCCGTCAATGGGGATGAAATTATCCAAAAAGTGATGCATTTCACTACGGATCAATGGCCGAACGAAAAGGCAATGGCTTCGGAAAATGAGGAAATTAAACTTTTCCATCGCAGAAAAGATGAATTATCCATCACAAAAGGATGCCTAATGTACGGCGAAAGAATTGTGATACCTGAAATTTTAAGGTCCAAAGTCCTTAAGCAGTTCCACAAAGGCCATCCGGGAATCAAGCGAATGAAGCAGCTGGCCCGGCAACACATCTACTGGCCAAAGATGGATGCGCAAATAGAGGACTTGGTCAAGAATTGTGAGCCTTGCCAACTTGCTGCCAAAGCACCGGTGAAAACGGAACCAAAGCGACAAAACCGTGGCAGAGGGTGCACATCGACTACGCAGGGCCGTTCTTTGGCAAGGAATACCTGATCGTTGTCGACGCACACTCAAAGTACCCGGAAATCTTCGAAATGACAACAAAATCGACGGCTGCAACCATCGGAAAGCTGAGATATCTGTTCAGTCGTCACGGACTTCCAGAGGTGCTCGTCAGTGACAATGGAACGCAATTCACCAGTGGTGAATTCGCCAAGTTCATGGCAGCCAATGGCGTTGTCCACCTGTTCTCCGCACCATACAATCCCATGTCCAACGGCCAGGCGGAGCGGTTCGTCGACACATTCAAGCGAACTTTCAAAAAGTTAAAAGGGGAGGGAGCCCCCAGCTTGGAAATCATCGAAACATTCTTGGTCACTTATCGGACCACCCCTAATGACTCGCTTCCGGAGCGCAAAACCCCTGCCGAAATTTTCCTCGGAAGAAAAGTCAGGACGACTTTCGATTTGTTGAGCCCTCCGCTGGCGCAATCGACAGAACGGGATGAAGACATGGAGCGTCGATTCAACCGACGGTTCGGGACGAAACCGCGGGACTTCGGGATAGGAGACAAGATTTTCGCCCGACATCGGATTTCGCAGTGTTGGCGCCCTGGAAACATCACCAAACGGACCGGGGTGATCTACGATGTCTGTTTCATCGATGGTTCCAGCGGCCGATTCCATGCCAACCAGCTCAGGCCCCGACAAACCGCTGATCACACCGAAGATCCCCTGGAAATCTTCCATGAAGTCTTCAATTTGCCGAGACCGCCGATAGCACCAGAAGCAGTCGAGGGAATCCCTGTTGTAGCCCGGGAGGCTCAACCACATCTGGGACAACCAGAGGGACCAAGGGATCCGAACCGAAACGAAAATGAAAACCATGATCGGGGACTGGATGATCAACAGAATGGGGAGCAGAGACGGTACCCCAGGCGAGATAGAAGACCACCGGCCCGGTTCAGCCCTTCGTGAACCGACATCCTAAAAGGGGAGGTGTTCGGGGCATGGCCGCCGACTTGAATGTAGTGGATTGGGATTGGCGTTCTGCCATCGATCTTTTGGACCATTTGTCATCCCAAATAATTTCCATCCATTCCCATTCCCTCATTCACTTCATTTCATCATTTCCATATTTTGCTCGCCCCGAATATTCACATTAATTTTGTCTCCCATTTTTAGGTCCCCTCTTTATTATTGCAATTAAATTGTATTTGCTTCGACCCTCAATAAACTTTGGACTTCTACTGTCTTTTATTGAATTGGGAACCCAACAGGACGAATCATGGGTTTTTGGCTGGTGGGACGAATCGTGAGTTTTTGGCTGGGAGGACGAATCATGGTTTGGACGAATCGTGGGTTGGACGAATCGTGGTTTGGACGAATCGTGGTTTGGATGAATCGTGGGGCAGCGTTTATTTTAATAAAGGAGTCGCTTCTAATTCACGACGAATCAATGATGGTAAATCAATTCGCAATTTTAATTTGAAATTCGATTTTTTAATAAATTGTGAAAAAAAGATCCGAAATATTGGAATGGAATGTTGCTTGTGCTCAGGGTTGCCAACTCTCCGATGCCCGAAAAAAGGACACCAAGCATAAAATTAAAGATTTTGGGGTCGAAAAAAAGGACATCCTTTAAAATACTAAAATTGTCCCAACAATTTTCGATTTCTGGAAATTTTATTATACATTACATCTGCTTGCAAGTGAAATCATAGTTAGCGGCAACCAAAAGCCGTGTTTGATCATTCAATTCTTAGCGGCAACCAAAAGCCGTGTTTGATCATTCAATTCTAATTCCTCAAAATCTATTGAAGGGGATATTTAAAAAAAACCCTCTAGGTTGGGGTGCCGGCGGTCCCGATAGGGGCCGCCGGAGAAAATTTTGAAAATTTAATCCTTTTTTCTTAAGAAAATTGATCATTTTTGAATAAAATTTTCGAAAATCTTAATAATAAAGGACAGAAAAGGACAATTGGTCCAAAAAAGGATAAATCTTTAAAAAAAGGACATTTAAAATTTCAAAGATCGGGACCCCTCAAAAAAAGGACAAATCTTTAAAAAAAGGACGTTTGGCAACCCTGCTTGTGCTGGATGGAATGTATGTGCTTTTCTCCTTTACAATATTTTTGATTCAAGCGGACTTAAAGAAACCGAAAAATGCATAAACATAATAAAAAATAACAATAATTTCCTACCCATGTAAAAAGAAGAAAACAAAAGAAATTCTTCCTGCTAAACAGTCAAAAGAAAAAGTAAGAAGGCGGACAGACATACACTTAGGATCGGACACTGGAGAGAACAAAGCGGTGGGGTGGGTTGCGCAATGAGTGGAGGATCGAATAAAAAATAGGGTAACAAAAGGTGGATGTGGGAGGGAGGGAGGGAGGGTGGACTTGACGGAGGGATGAGCCGGGGCAAGGGAGAGAGGCAGCCATTCCTTCCATCCAAATCCAACAACAAACCCAAAATTCCTTCCCTTCCCCTCCTTCCTTTTTATTTCTTTTCACCTTCACTGACTTCTTTTCCTTCCCTCTTTTCTTCCTTTACATTCTTCCCTTTCCTTCTTTTTCATACTTTATTTCCTTTTTCTCTCTCTCTCTTTCCTCTTTTCTCCCTACTATTCTCTTCCATACAAAAGCTCTTCTCATTGGCGCTATACCACTCCAAAAAGTGCTTCTCATCCCATCCTCCTAACTAACCATCATCCATCGGTTCTCTTTTTTCCTCTCTGTTTTTTCTCCCTCAGTTCTTCTACAGGCCCCTCGGGGCAATTAATCCGATTTTAGGGGTAATAATCTGATAAATATCACGCATACATATATGATATTGATTAATTCTAACAAATGCGGATTGATGTCGAGATTGGGTAGAAGGAATAAAGGTGATGTGTAAAGCCGAACAAAATCTGTGAAGAGAAAAATTTATTTCTGGATAAGAAAAAGGAAGCAACATAAGTGAAAGACAATACAAAAGATGCAAATGGTAATGATGCAAAAATATGGATTGGAAGGAAGAGAGAGAGGGATCAAAATCAACGTTCCGATTCCGACCAAGAATTCGGATCCATTATTTTTAATGGACGAAAGAATGAATGAAAGGGTGAGTCGGACCTAACGGTGTGACCATCGGCGGGCTGTTCTGATCCGGTACCAATGATTGCCGGAAGATCCGATACGCGCCCTTTCCCATGCAATTTGCCCCCCTCCCCACCTTCGTCGATGGGACAAACAATTTGGTCGTTGCCTTTTGCCTTCCTTCCCCANATCAGGCTTTCCAAAACCAAGTGTTCAATAGTTCCCCAGCCAAAAGATCTCTAGACTGCGCCTACGAGAAAAACAGACTTTGGCCTTGATTTTTAGTGTTGGAATTTCTGACAATGAGCGGGGAGCCAGAGAGTTATTGAGCTTGGAACAATTGAGCTGCATCGCGGGAAGACACGGGATAGGACGGGACAACTTTCAGGAAAATGCTGAAAAATTTTAAACAAAATGCATATTTGTTTGAGAAAATTTTAATAAAAATTCGAAGGAATTCTTCCAAATTTTTCCTTTGATTTTGCTTGAATTGGCCTTTTCTCCTATTTCTTATCATTATCAGTAATACCTTAATTTTTTGTTAAATAATCAATTTTTCTCCTTCTTCATCTGTTTAATGATTATAATTATTGCAATGACCGGACTTTACTAATAATTCGATCTGCTTAGTATGACCCCAAATCCCACCATTTTCTTATCAACAAACTCCCCACCGATCACTTTTTATTATATCTTTTTATCGGCTCTTCTCATGTATTTCATCTCTATATTCAAATCCTCCCGCTCATCCTTTTCTTTGTCGGCATCCACCGACTTCCCCTTTTGATCGATCACTGATAAGAATACTTTTGGATCATTATTTAAGCACTTAATTTTGTAGGCAATTTACCTTTACTTTTACTCTTATTCTTACTCTTATTTTTACTCTTATTCTTGGTCTTACTTTTTATTTATTCTCCAATAAACTTTTCTTCATTTCCCAATCTCCTTCCCCGACCTTCGTCTAAATCCCTGCTCTCCAACCGGACCCCGGATACTTCAATTATTATCCAATCGAACGAACAAATATATAAGCTGGGAATTGGATGCCGATAGATATACTGCCTCTCTATTTTTACCCTGCTCCTGGGCAGGGTAAACGGTTAAATGGACATTTGAGCGAAAATAGGGGGCTGTTTATCCCATATATTAAAAGATGGAAAATATGCTGTTTACCCCGAAATCAGGGTAAATCGGGGGTAATATAACCGTTTTTTTAGCATACGGGTTTTAGGGTAAACTAGGTGCCGTTTACCCGGTGCTGTTTACCCGGGTAAACAACACCTTTTTTAGCATACAAGCCCATATGTATGATGTTCGGCGCTACCAAAATTCGTCTACTCAGCCAAAAAGCCAAGATTCGCCTACAAATTTGAAAAACACATTTCATGTAGAACCCGCAAAATGGTATGTAGACCCCCCAAACCGGTATGTAAACCCCTAAAATGGCATGTAGAACCCGCAAATGGCATTTGCTATTAGACGAATTATGGTTTTTTGGCTGAGTAGACGAATTTTGGTGTAGACGAATCTTGGGGCAGCGTGATGTTCATATGACATCATAATGTCATACAGTATGTCATACAAAAATTTTGGTATTTATCAAAAATTAATCACATGTATTTTGAAGATATAAAAATATTTTTGAAAGAATCTAGAAAAAAATGATGTTGATTACATCAATAGCAGCAATCACTTTTAATCTTTTGCTAACACAATTAAAAAATTTTAACCTTTGAAAAATAGAAGAGGCCTCTCTCTCTAATTGAAGAGGCCTCTCTAATAAAAGGGGCCCCCTTGGAGGAGGTTGAAACAATAGAAGTGGCCCCTTCTATTAGAGAGAATACGGTATGTAGATTTGCTTAAAAAAGTGAGTGAGCCGAGTTTATTTAACAGAAAATGTTTCGCTTTATAAAATCGGGGAACTGAATTTTTGGAATTTTATGGTTTTTTGGGCGTTTGCATTTTATGGTGCACCTTTTATGATTTTTTGTTTATTTTCTACTTCCTAATTGTGTCCCGTTCCATCGATCATCCTCCTGTGATTCTGTCCCTCTCCCCCCTCCCCATCTCCCTTAAAATTGTTCCCAATTTATTCAGATGAATGAACAATGAAGTTGAGTTGCGGAAGCTGGGATTTTCAAAAACTTAAAATTTCAGGGAGGAGGTGGTGGGGGGGGGAGGGGGTTGGTTTGGTTTTGTTATTTTGCTCCAAACTCCAAACTGTAACAATTGCCCTGGGCAACTGGAGTTGGCCTTCGTTCCTCTTCGTCCGTGTTCGCCTTCATCATTCTCCTCTCCGCGATCATCGTTTTCCTTCGGTTTGCCCATTACTAATTTGCCCTTTGGCA
>LDKF01002510.1:0-12306 GCA_001026735.1 Rotylenchulus reniformis | reverse complement strand
ATATGGAAAAGGAAAAATTTTCAAAATTCGATGGAATCATTATTTTGCCCCAATGGCAGAAAAAGTTTTGTGGCCCAAAGATTTGTTCAAACATTCGAGACAAATTTTTTGGTCGAATTTTGTATACAGAATCCCGTTTTTAAGGGTGTATTTTTGTCCAGGACCTCATTCTTAGGGGTGTATTTTGGTCCGGGACCTCATTCTTAAGGGTGTATTTTGATCTAGGAGCTCGTTTTTAGTGATTTCGAAATTTTTTTGGATTTTTTGACCTTCTTAAGAAATTCGCAAAATTTTGAAGATTTTTTTTCAATTTTCTTAAGAAATTTTTGGAAAAAATTCGCTTCTGGAACAGATTTTAGAGTACGAAAAATAGTGCCCCCCTCTTCGTCGGTGAGGTTGAAATATATAGCCCCCCCTCCTAATTGAACCCCCCTCCTAATAGACCCCCCCTCTGGAGGGGAGTTGAAAAATATAACCCCCGGGGGTTATAATAGGGGTTTTACGGTACTTTTGATTTCATCTTTCGATTCGAAATTTTCGGGTTTTTTTTTATTTCGATGTCGGATTTTAAAATTTTGACTTTCGATTTCGAAAATTTTCCTTTCGGTACATCCCTGCAAATGACTCATCAGCCACTTGGTCCAAATCCCACCCTTTTTGTAATAGTTGTCAAGTTTGCTGGATGCACGCGTAATCTGGACTATTGTGCACGCAAGTGTGCATTGGTTTCGATGATTTTCTTCCCACTTGCGACGTGTGCTCCACTGACTTGTGCAATGGTTCGGTGGGTCCGACGGGCCTCGGTGCCGTGACGATGGTCATGGCTGTTGTGGTGGCACTAATCAGCAGCCTGCTGCTCACCGGCATCAGGGACATCTTCTGGCATAAAACAGTTGATCAAAGATGGACACTTCCATTTCCATTTTTATATTATTTTTCCACCCAGGGCGCCGATCTCCAATCCACCAATGCGGTTTTTTTTTTGGGATTCATCCTTCTCTCTCTTTCTCTTTCCTTGAGTGTTGTTAAAATCGGAATTTTTTGCTCCGACTCCGGGCTCCGGCTCCGAAAAAATTTTGCTCCGACTCCAACTCCGACTCCGGAGTCGGAGTCAGCTCCGATTCCGGAGCGACTCCGGCTCCGACTCCGGTCCCTTACAATTTTTCGGCTCCGACTCCGGATCCGACTCCGGCTTCTCAAAAAATTTCGCTCCGACTCCGATTCCGGGCTCCGGCCTTTCCTACAATTTGGCTCCGGCTCCGACTCCGGAGTCGGAGCGGAGTCGGAGCCGGAGTCGGAGCTTTTAACAACACTGCTTTCCTTCTCTATTTCACCTTTCTCTCTCCCAGGACCGACAGACAGAAAGACAGACACACGCACACACATTTTTCATTTTGTATACCATTTTCACATTGATTCCCCGATAGTAGGACGTTAAAAAAGTGCTAAATGGGGCGTTAAAAAAAGTGCCAAATGCAATATTTTGGCCAAAACTCTTTTTCATGACTTGTTAAACTAAAACTATAAAAGACAAAAATGTGCAGAATTTTGTGCTGATTCGAAAGGTATATTTGTTTTTCGAAATTCGACCAAAAAGTTCGAAATATCCCATATAAATAATATTTTTCGGTATTTCGGGAAAATTTCGAACTTTTTGGCCGAATTACAAAAAATTAAAAATACCATTCGAATCATGGCACTTTTTAACGCCCTAGCAGCGAGTCCCCGGTTACCCCCTGCTGTATACCCCCCGACTACCTCCCCCCTCCCCCTCCCCGGCTACCCACGGCTACCTGATTTTTCGATCCTCTAATTGTCTGAAAAAATAAATTGAAAAAGCCTGTGAAACGGAAAAAACATTAGGTCAATAAATTGGTAAATTTAAATTTTCCTCTGCCTCCAATAATTTCATTCTCTCTATTCCGAGAAAGAATTCGATTTATTATTATTATTTATTTACGCTCGATGGCGCAAGGCCAAACAAAATAACATACATGTCAGAAGTAAAAAGACACTTTTTTAAATCAGAAATACCTTGTCGTAATATTTATTAATATGCTACTTTCTATTTCAATAAAGAATTGGTTTTTGCGTTCAAAGATAAATTTTAATGGCGAAGCCTAATGTTTCTTTTTTGCTTCGTTCAAGAGGCTTTTTAAAATTTCCATTCTAGGGTCCAAAGAAAATTTGCGTAATAACTATTGTTTGGACAACAAATCAAATCCAAACTTTTCATATTTTTTCTGTTTATGAAGAAAAAAAGTCGGTTAATTCAGATATACCCAAGTCATTATTTCTTTTTTCTGATTTTTGAAATTTGGTTTAAAAAAATAATACAAAAATTCAAACAAAAGGAAAAATTCGATGAAAACTCCGATGAATTCACGCCCATAAAATCAAACAATAGCAGCAAAACTTATGATTGTCGATTAGTCGGTTTGATCGATGGTCCTAATCACAAACAATGAACGATTTGTCGTAAAATTGTCGGCGGATCCAACTGCTTATATGGCTGGCTGTTGCTTCAACGAAAAATTAGGAAATGGAAAAATTAATGATTAAATTTGTTAGTAAGCCGAAATCAGTTGAAATTACTGATGTGACACATCTTTTTTGGATGTGTCGAATGGTCGGTGGTTTGATCGATGGTCCAATCTAACCGCAATAATCTAATAGCTACATACCTACCTCCTTGGCCTACGTGGCATATGGGCGTGACTGTGATTATTTAAGCTTTTCCTGATGCATGCATTGGTATCATATCAATCCAGCTTATCAGTTTATATCATTTTTCCTATTGCGTATTATTTCAATTTTGCTAAATGACGTTCACCCTAGCGAAGGTTGTGATCACCTTGGCCATGTCTCTTCTGCTCATGACATGCACAATGTCACCGGTGACGGAGGCTTTGGTGGACATAGGTAATATTCCCCAAGATCCTCCAAACTATTTTTAAACTATACCTTTTTTAAATTATACAAATTACGCAAACCCAACCCTTTGATGCTTTTGAACTTTATGAGGAAGTTAATAGGAAATTTTTTAATTAAATAATTAACATGGAAGACCAAAATATTCACGGAAAAGGTCTTTTCTCCCAGTTTATATTAGTTAATCTAAAAAATATATAAGTGAAATGATCTTTATATCAAACGATAGAGCCTAAAAAGAGCGACGATTTAAAAAGATACCAAGTTTATTAAAAGTTAAGAAGTTAAATGGCTAAAAAGTTGTGTCCAAATTAATTTATTTTTGATTAAATTTCAGTACTATAACCATAATTTTTAATCTCTTTGGCATTTTGAATAAAGTTGATTTACATTATATCTTTTTAGATCGTTTGCTACCAAATCTCTTTATAACTCCCAAAAATTTCGGAAGGTGATAATAGGGTGCTATGGCGTTAAAAAAAACCCATGATGGGAGTTTAAACTCCAATTTTTTTCCCTAAAGCTTTCTAGGCCACAACTTCCAGCGATAAAGTTGTGCAGAATTTTATACTCTATCTTCTGGTATTTTTAATTTTCGAAATTCGAACAAAAACTTCGAAAATTTTCTCGAAATACCTAATTTTCGATATTTTCGAACATTTTTGTACAACTTGGACACTGAATTTTGGCGTAGAAAACTTTACAAAAAAAGTTTAAGAGAAGTTTTTAGGTTTTGACTTTTTTAAACGCCCATTATGGCATTTTTTTGAAATGACCAAGGTTAGATGGTGATGAACAGGGTTAACACTATTATGAAGGATGGTTTTCCTTTGCACAGGTTACTGTTCCGACAATGTTCACATGCGGAATTACTATTGCTATGTTGAATGCCATCGATATCGTGGCTTCGCTCGCGGGTACTGTCTCCCATGCAGTCGGTGCCGTGGGAAATACAGATGCTATTGCAGCTGATGATGGGTGCAGAATGGACCAAACTATGCCAAATTGAGAATTGATGAAATTTTATTCAAAGAAATTATTCCATATGAAAGATATTAGAAGTATGATCGGCACTTAAACAAAAAAATTTCATTATTCTAATAAACTTTTGGATAGCCGCTTTTTTTCGTTCAAATTCTCACACGAATACCTTTTAGTTTTTTTTATAAGAAAATCATGAAATTGAAAATAGTTCAAATTTTTAACTTTTATTTAGTAAGCAACCATTATTCCATTTCATTTGCTAGAAGAATTTTCCATTTTTAAAAGATCATTTTTTGGTATAGAATAGCCAATTAATTAAGAATAAAAAAATTATACATAACTTTTTAAAAAACATCCCTAAAGAAATCAATAGCTTCTGAGTGGTCTGTTGCTCAGTTTTTTAAGTGTCAATAAAATTTTAAAGTTTCAAAAATCAAATCCACGGCAAATATCTAAAAAAATTATAATGGCTATTTGACCTAAAAATTCGACCAAATCGTGTGCAGTTTTACTTAAAAATTATTCATTAGGAATTATGAATTGTTATATATATTTATTGAACTGACGAAAATTGTGCTTTTACTAATTTCTCTGAATGAAACAACAATTTTATGGCATCGAAGTGGATTCTTCTGGTTTCAAATCGCCCAATTCACCCAATTGTCAAGCGCAGATTGGGCACGTTCAGCTTCAAGCTGTTGACCGACACTTGCAGATCGCTGATCGAAAGTTGCAGGTCATCGAACGCCACTTCCAAGGCGCTAGAAGCGGCAGTCTTGGGTGCACGAGCACTAGGAGCAGACTGAAAATTTTGGAAAATTGGATCATAAGAATTTTTATAGAAAAATTATTTTCCTTTAAAAATTGCTGGGAGAAAAGGTAGTTGTGCTTACATTTTAACCAACCCACCCCAAAAAGGGGAAGGGTCTATTTGATGAAGGCTTCAAATACAGAGGACGGTGCTTGCGCGTTGGTATAAAATCCCAAATGGCCGTGTTAGTATAAAAAACCCGAATCCAATTAAAACATGAAAGTCGCTTTAGTACAAAATCTTAAATCCAACCGTGCCAGAATTTTATACTCTATCTTTCGGTATTTTTAATTTTTCGAAATTCGGACTAAAAGTGCACTATGGCGTTTTATATTTTTTATGTAGCAAATCTTAAAAAAGTTTTCGGCCAACATTTTGTAATTAGCACTATTTAAAACTTTTTTTACGTCCTAGCGCAAGCACGCGGGGGACTTATAATACATTTTATGGCTCAGTTTCAGGCCTAGTTATTTTTATTCCCACAAATCTTTACTTGGGCTTCAGCTCCATAGGAGGTCATTGCTACGACAAGGACAATGAGCAGAAAAGGAAATAAAAAGCGCATTTTCTTCTTTAGACTGAGTAAGAAGGATAATTAAAAAAGAGAAAATAAAATGGGATAATTTGGGCTGCTTGACAAGCTGGATGGTATCGGGGCAACAACAAGGGCTTAAATAGNGACGAAAATTGTGCTTTTACTAATTTCTCTGAATGAAACAACAATTTTATGGCATCGAAGTGGATTCTTCTGGTTTCAAATCGCCCAATTCACCCAATTGTCAAGCGCAGATTGGGCACGTTCAGCTTCAAGCTGTTGACCGACACTTGCAGATCGCTGATCGAAAGTTGCAGGTCATCGAACGCCACTTCCAAGGCGCTAGAAGCGGCAGTCTTGGGTGCACGAGCACTAGGAGCAGACTGAAAATTTTGGAAAATTGGATCATAAGAATTTTTATAGAAAAATTATTTTCCTTTAAAAATTGCTGGGAGAAAAGGTAGTTGTGCTTAAATTTTAACCAACCCACCCCAAAAAGGGGAAGGGTCTATTTGATGAAGGCTTCAAATACAGAGGACGGTGCTTGCGCGTTGGTATAAAATCCCAAATGGCCGTGTTAGTATAAAAACCCGAATCCAATTAAAACATGAAAGTCGCTTTAGTACAAAATCTTAAATCCAACCGTGACAGAATTTTATACTCTATCTTTCGGTATTTTTAATTTTTCGAAATTCGGACTAAAAGTGCACTATGGCGTTTTATATTTTTTATGTAGCAAATCTTAAAAAAGTTTTCGGCCAACATTTTGTAATTAGCACTATTTAAAACTTTTTTTACGTCCTAGCGCAAGCACGCGCGGGACTTATAATACATTTTATGGCTCAGTTTCAGGCCTAGTTATTTTTATTCCCACAAATCTTTACTTGGGCTTCAGCTCCATAGGAGGTCATTGCCACGACAAGGACAATGAGCAGAAAAGGAAATAAAAAGCGCATTTTCTTCTTTAGACTGAGTAAGAAGGATAATTAAAAAAGAGAAAATAAAATGGGAAAATTTGGGCTGCTTGACAGGCTGGATGGTATCGGGGCAACAACAAGGGCTTAAATAGGAAGAAATACCTACAACAATCAGGTTGTATTTTTTGAACGGACAAGATTTAGACCAGTTGTATTGGGCGATTTGGTCTACGGTCTTATTAGTTGGTGCATATTCATAGTTAATCAAAAGTGAAAGGTTGGGACAGCGCGAAGAACATGGAAAGTGGAACAGGAAATTGAGAGCAAAAAAAAGAAACAAAATGGTCAGAGTTTGGACAAGAAAAAGGGCCTGATGATTGCACCCTCAAAGAACACCCAAAGAACGAACAAAGTCTGCATCGCGTTTAAAATCCTCGGAGTTTCGAAGCAAATTACAGTGACCCAAAAAAGTCTTGCGGCAAAGGCTGGAAAAATGAATTGGCACTTATTACTCAATATTCTTCATATTGAAGTTATTTTTGGCTGAAGTTGTACTAAATATGTGAGGATTACATACCAGCAATCGATATCTCCTTTTTACCCTTATGCCGAAAATCCCCGACCCTCATTTTCATGACCCCCGAAATGTAGCCCAAAAAAGTTCTGCAGCAAACATATTTTCCGAAGTTTTATAAAAAGAAAAATCTGAAAAAATTCATGCAAACTCATATGGACTAGATGATCAAAAAATGCTATGAAAAGAATTCGGTCCACAAGGTTTCTTCATGGAGTTCTGGGTATCCCTAAATGGCTTGAAATCAGGGGTTTCGAATTTCGAAAAATATTTTTGATATAAAATCAAAGTGGGAATTTTTGATGGGCTACAAAAACACAATTATCCGCTAAAGCTATTCTCCACGAAGTTAGCCTGGGTTACAAAAAAATGTCTGGGGTCCCAAATTGTCCTAAAAAATTCAACAAGTTTACTCCATGTCATTTTCTATTAGAAAGGTTTGATGTAACGCGACTCATAAATTCAAACCTTGAGGTACTAGGTCATTATCATTACTAATGATAATGATCTAGCACCTGACAACTCACAATACATATTATAATAGTTTAAATGTATTTTTGAAGCCCAAAATCAATGTTTTTTTTTGGATTTGGATCAAAAATTGATTTTTTAGTAATAAAAAAGTTAGATAGAAAAAATATAACTAATAAGTGAATAAGATTGAATGAATAAAAAATTATAACTCAATTAAAGATAGATCATAAATGATAACCAAATTTTTAAAAGATGGTAGATGGTTGAAAAATGCGGCAATTAGGAAACTTATAAGCAATCAAAGAAAAAATGTTGGTAAAGATCAATAGGGCTGGGATTTTTAGATTATTTTTTTAATCATATGTTAAAATCACGATGTAATTTTTTACGTATTCTGCGGTCGCTTGAGCAAGATCAATTTAAATTCATTTTTGAGTTAGGAAGAGAATTTTGAAGCGAAAAACATTGTTCGAGTTTATAACTTGGTTTAGACCAAATTTAGAGAAATGAATTTGGTATGAAAAATATAGCTAATATTAGACAAAAAATGAGCCTAAGCTCATCCGAAATAGCCTAATCTAAAAAAAGTTATGGTCAAAATATCACCTGTATCGGCCAATTTACAAAAAATGCTCACACGGGTGATTATTTCGGCCCTAACTTTTTTAGACTTGGCCAAATCGGATGAGCTTAGGCTCTTTTCTTAGCTAATAATTAGCTCTATCTTTTCGATCAATTGTTTCCATGAGTTCGGTTTTAACGACTTATAAATCGAATATAGTTTTTCATTTCAAAGTTCTCTTCCGACTTCCGACCTCAAAAATGGATTTAAATTGATCTTGTTCTAGCGACCACCCACAGAATAAGTGATAAAAATTTCAAGAAAATCTTAAGATTCAATGATAAATGAGTATATTTTTTTGATTTTTTCAAAATAAAAATCCCATTATGCTACAAGTTCCACGAAAAAATTAAATGTTTTGGAAATCCAACTCTGACGTGTACACAGTGAATTGTTGCTTGTACACATACCACTCGTACATCAATCCTGGCCAACCCTCCTTGATGATCAGCTTTTGTCCGGGACATTCCTGGTGGGTGATCAGCAGTGTCCCAGTCGTCACCGATGCCAGATTCCACTTGCCGAAATGGATTGTCTGCGATTCGCGCGGAAAAGACAGAACAGACTTTGTCTGAACGGATGGACAACAAAATGGAAAATCCAAAAAAAATATTTAAAAACCCTTCTTTTCAAAATGAACTCAAGACAAAAAGCGTATCCAACTCGGGGGGGAGGCTGGAATTGCGGATTGGGAAAATTTTGTTGTTTTTTAAAATTGCGGATTTCGAGGCGCATTTTTTGCGAAAAAATGCTCAATTTTATGCACTCATAACTTTAGGAAATTTTGTAAAATTTTGCTATACAAAGTGCTGCCGGCGGTCCCGATAGTGGCCGCCAGGGAAAATTTTTGCAATTTTAGGTGAATTTCTTTAAAAAATTGGTAAAAAAAATTCTTTAAATTTTTAGATAATTTATTCACTTTTCTCGTCCGATTACTTGAAAAAAATAATTTTTCGATTGGAGGGGGAAATTGCTACGATGTCCCTGGTCCTCAGTCATCAGTCGTTTAGTCACTCCGGTTACTGTATAATTAGTACCATCTGCTCGCCGGAGGAGACCGCCTTCTTTGCTTTGCGCAATTCGTCGATAAATGCCGCACGATTGCTTGCATTGTCGGAGTTGTAAACCGGAGAACGGCCATAATTGTACATCCAGCCTAGCTGACCGTTCATGAAGAAGGCAAAACCCCCCTCGGAATTATGTCTAAAATATAAAAATAAAATAAATAGTCTCTCGATAGAAATGCCTTTTCTAATGATTTCTTGGAGCGAATTCCTCATTGTAAAATAGTACAGAAAAATGAGTAAATAGAGGAGAAAGAAACAAACAACAAATCATTTAACAAGTCATTCTCACGCGTCAGAAAATCATAGTCCAATAAGTTCATGTAAACTTATATAAGCCTGTTTTTCAAAATTTTTTGAATTCACAAGTTTCTGAATTTCACAGTTTCAAGGTTATGGAAATAAACTCTTCTTGCCTTTGATAAAATTCAAGTTTTTGGCCAAATTTAAGAACACAGGTTAGATAATATATTTTTCGTTTCGAGAAAATTTTGAGCTTTTTGTTCGATTTTTGAAAAATTAAAAATACCAGGAGATAGAGCACAAAATTCTTCAGATGCTTTTTAAAGTTTCGGCCTATATCAAGCTTAGAAAAAAAGTTTTTGGAGTACTATATAGTTTATATTTTATTACCTGAGATTTCTTTAAAAATAATCTGTCATAATAAGTATTTTAAGAAACTTTTAGAACCTAAAAATCGCATTAACATTAATCCATCCCTGGTATGCGTGGTGAGTCTTTTCGGCCAAAAGTGCCAAAATTATCCATGTTTGGGAAATTAACAAATTTTTATTTGTAAAAATTGCAATTATTATTCCATGTTTTATGGCCATTATTTTTGACAGGAAATAGACTGCTGCATACTGCATAACTCCTTATTTGTTTATTTATATATTTTTTAAATTTGCTTTTCTTAAGTAGGAATCCTTAAACTAGATATGCTCATTTTTCTTCACTTTTTTTTGAAACATTATTTTTCTTTTTTTCAATTAAAGCTCTTTTATATTTTCAACAAATGTATATAGCATCCTAAATAAATATTTGTCACTTTTGGTTTAAATTCCCATGTATTTTTATAAAATATCCATTTTGGCACTTTTGGCCGAAACGACATTGCACCCCTGGTGGTATATACTATATACCTCAATTTTATGGCAACAGAATTGCACCAAATATACAATGAATTTCCGCCGGCCCGAATCAGCTTCCATTCCTTCCAGCGATAGAGTACATGGTCTTCTAATGTCCACACATCATCCGATGCATTCTTGTTCTTGGCCCTGATAAAGATGAATGAGTTGCAAAATTTCCCCTTCTCGCCCCCTCAAATGTATAAGGTAAAAAAAATTTGTAAAAAATTTGCTATAAAACGAACCATCACTTGTTGAAATTGGTCTGTTATATGGAAATTTATGCTTACAAATTGATTTTTTGGCCGAAAATTACAATATCCCCTGTATTTTGGCCATAACCTTCATAATGGACCTATTCAAGCAAATTTATAAGGCAAGTTGAATTGCCTAGAGTTACTAAAGACGTGCACAATGGTGCTAGAGCGTTAAAAATAATGCCAAATTCAAAAACTTGCCCGAATACTTTTTTTAAGACTTGCTAGGCCGAAAGTATACAAGCCATTATGCAGAATTTTATGCCCTATCCTACGGTATTTTTTAATTTTTCGAAAATGGACAAAAAATTCCGAAATACTGTAAAATACAGTTTTTAGGGGATTCAAAAAATTAAAAATATCAGAAGATCGTGCATAAAATTCTGCACAATGGCTTTTTTGTACTTTCTGCCTAGCAAGTCTTAAAAAAGTTTTTTGCATTTGGCACTAATTTTTAACGTCCTAGCACCGCGACCAATACCAGAGCAACCTTCTACTAATACTAACCTCACTTCCAACTCTTGTTCCTTCCCCTTTCCTCCTTCGTCTTCCAATGCCTTCTTCGTCAATTTTTCCTTCTCATCCTTTCGCTTCACTTCCTCTTCCAATTGCTTCATAATCCGCTTTTCCACCTCATCCTTCCACTTTTCCATTTCTACTTCCTTCTTCTTTCCTTCCTCTTCCAATTGCTTCATCCGATTTTCAATCTTAACCACAATTGGTATGCCGACATTTGGGGCCCCGATACTTTCGGCCCATTCACTACTATAACAAGGTACAAATAAAAGGTAGAAAAATGAATTTCCTGTCAGAAAATAGAGAAAAAAATAGTTGAAAATGAGCCTATTCCTTTCCAAATTGGTCCACCATTGAAAAAAGTTATGGCCAAAATACTGATAATTTGGCCAAAAACATTGTTTTGGCCATAACTCTCATTCTAGTTGTCCAATTGGAAAGAAATTAAACTCATTTTTTAACTAATTTTTTTTGCTCTACCTTTTGTCATCATTTCTCTAGGTTAATTTGAACTGAATTATAGCGAGAGCCGCAAATGTCGGGGCTATAAATGTGCACAACCTTCCACTCCTGCATTTCCATTTCTTCTTCCTTCCATTTTGCATCTGCCTCCAGCCACTTCATCCGATTTTCGGCTTCATCCCAGCGTTTCTTCTCCACCAAGAACAAGATGGAAATGATGAGAAGAAAAATGACGACGATAGAGATGAGGTAGTAATGAAGTTTCTTCTTCAGTGCTTCTTCTTTTCTCACTCCTTTCACTTCCAATTGCTTCATCCGCTGCAATATTTCTTCCTTGTTCATCATCCATTTCTCTTCATTTTCATCATCTTTCTCTCCATTCCCTTCCTCCTGTTTCTTAGCAAAATGAAAATAAAGCGATATGTTAATGAAATAATAATATTATATATGATTATGATGGTGCTATGTCGTTAAAAAATAACCAATCGGGGCGCTAAAAAAGTGGCAAATGTAGCCAGTCAGGCCAAAAATAAAAAAACTAAAATATACGAAAAATAGGGGTTTTAAGGGATATTTCGAACAAATTGACCGAATTTCCAAAAATTTAAAATATAAAAAAATACTAAAAATGGGTTTTAGGGGATATTCGAACTTTTTGACCGAATTTCTAAAAAATTATAAATATCTCGTTATAGCAAGAAATTCTGCACAATGGCTTTTTATATCTTTGGCTTAGCAAGTTTACCAAAAAAGTTTTTGGCCAGACTGGCCACTTTTTTAACGACCGATTAAAATGGTGCTAATAAGTCATTTCAGCGAAGAGTGCAAAAATGGAATGTTATAAATTTTTTCATAAAAATACTAAGAAATTTTGTGCTAAAAAATTGACCCAATACATACCTGACTGTCGCAATTTTCGACCGTCGGCACAACGATTACCCATGGACTCGTGGAGTTGTAGCAATTCTTCTCGTCTGTGGACTTTTTGACACTGCTTTGATCCATCATGAATTACAGTTGAGATGTTAG
>LDKF01002505.1:4541-17041 GCA_001026735.1 Rotylenchulus reniformis | reverse complement strand
AACCAACCGGAACAACGGGAAAGCCCACCGGAACCACGGAGAAGGATGGTGGAGGAAGTCGTCGGAAGCGGGGGGCCAAGCTGCAGGGAACAACCAAGGGGCCAAAAGGCAAGTTTGGGTTCTTATTCTACAACGAAAGTACAGTAGGAAGAAAAGCCTAAATGTTTGATTTGGTCTAATAAATTCAAATTATGACTTTTGCACTTTTCCGCACAAATTGGCGACAATTACAGGCACCAGCACGCCGGCGACCACCCCCAAGAACCCGGGATCGACCACCGGTAAATCCATGGTGGAAATCCTGTCCCGGATGCGCCGTTGGTTGGTGAAGCGAGCTGTGCCGAAGGGGCCAGAGGCCACAACTGAGAAGGTGAGGGCGGAGGATAAGAGGATCAGAAATGGGAAGGTGATCGAAGTAGCTGATCGACAGCATACTGATCAATGTAGGAGATTGGAGAAATAGGACCAATCACATTCGGAGGAATATGAGGGCGAGAGATATAAGGCAAATAGTCACCGGGAGGATATGCAAAAAATAAAGCAAGAAGCCAATTATAAAAAATAAAGCAAGAAGCCAATTAGGAAAAAGCAACAACCGAACCAGCCGCGACCGGAACAACTCCTGGCAAGCCGATCGATCGGAAACGGCGCAACGTCGCCGGATACGGAGGATACGGTAAGAAGACAACAACGGAAGTGACAACGACGGAGGAAACGGAAGAGACGGAGACGCCGGGATATGCCGCGACAACGACGAAGAAGCCAAAATATGGAGGAAAGAAGGGCAAGGGGAAGAAGGGCAAGAAGCCGAAAAAGGAGCCAACCACAACAGCAGAGCCGGAAGAGGAAGAGGAGGATGAAGCGCCGGAAGAGGAAGAAGTAGGGGAGGGGGACCCATTCATCCCGCCACTCTCAAAGGGACCCCATCATGCACAGGAAGAGGAGGTAGAGGAGGAGGAAGAGGAGCCGAATAAGCCGGCACCGAAGCACAAGAACAAGGGCAAAGGAGGCAAGTCCGGAGGGAAGAAGAAGCCGCAAGAGGAAGAGGCGGAAGTGAGGACGGAGGAAGAAGAGCAGGAGGAGGAGGAAGTGGGCATGATGATGTTCAGGTCGGAGGGGAAGGGGCAATAGTAGGCATAGGCATGGGGATCAGGGAGGAAGGGAAGAAGTGGGATGGATGTTGCTTAGAGAGGAGAGTAAATGGGGGATGTGATCAAGCAAGTGAAGGAGGTGATGATCAGGGAAAAGGGGGAGGGGGAGTGAAGCGGATGAAGACCAAGGAGGAGGGAAGGTGATGATCACAAAGGAAATCTGAGGATGATACTGATGATGGCCGTCATGTTCACATTCACAGATCGGAGGGGAACCCGGAGTTCGTGCAGGGCGGCCCGCAGTTCCGCAGCCATTGGAACGATGATGTGCAGCGACGCCGACGCCAGGCCGGCGAAGCGGAGCCGGAAGAGTACCGGAAGGTGAAGAATCCGTGGTACAACGCGCCTGCACCACCCCCGGAACACCCTGCACCACCGGCACCGCCGAAACCCGCGCCACCCGCACCCCCGTCTTATGCTCCGGCACCGGCACCCCCATCCTATGCCCCGCCGCCGCCGAAAGAGTGAGTTTGGCCAAAGAATTGGCCAAAAACCCATTCCAAGCTGGTCCAAGTTCGAGCAGTTAGCCTAGGTTAGGTATTTCCTTAAATGGTCATACATTCAAAATATTCTTTTTAGGGGGGTACTTGCCTATAATCAACCTGCTGACCGTTCGCTTTTCAGGTACTATGCCCCTCCACCACCTCCCGAGACACCATCCTCCACACCGGGATACGAGACTGTCAAGCCACCAGCACCTCCATCCTACCAGCCGCCAGCACCAGGGTAAGTATGCATCAACCACAAACTTGATCACTTTTATCCATTAGATCATCTGTGTATAGTGATTTCCTGATCCTTCGATCACATCCTGCTCTTGATCTGAATCACTTACAAACTTTCGCTTGAACTCGTCTGATCACCCCACTTATTGGTTTAGTTAGCTTTTCCATCACTCTTCTTTCCGATCACTTTTAGTTCCATCTGATCATTTCACTTATTAGCTTATCCTGATCACTCTTAGATCACTTTTGGCTCCCTCTGACCACTTCTCCAATTCATTCAGTTACTACGCCCCGCCGGCCCCTCCGTCTCCGCCTCCACCTCCTCCTACCACCACAACTCCGGCCCCTCCACCACCTCCGCCTGCTTACCCGTCCTACCAGCCCCAGCCTCCAAAGTACCATCAACAGCCCAGCTACGGCGCCAACTGAAGGAGGACGATGATCGGGTGATCAGCGGAGTGATCAGGAACTGATCACTGATCAGTTGCAAATTGTGATATTTTGAAGGAAATGGTCCAATATGTTTGTGTTTATTGTTCCCGTCCGCCAAAATTGCCAACAATAAAAGGAATTGTGAATATTTGACTTTTTTGAAATTTGGATGATTTGGGTGATCGATCCCCAAAGGGGGCACCAACTTCCGAAAACGAAAAAACCGATTCGCCAAATCCAGGTCAGACTCTCCCGTCTATGCTCCCCTCCCGCGCCCCCTCCCCATTCTTCATCCTTCCGGACAGCGACCAATCGATCTCGCCAATTCCTTGATCGTTCCCGTGAAAAAAATGTTTCGATTTTCTTGCTTATCCTTTTGACTCATTTCAGAAGTCAAATAAAATAAAAATTGGCTGCCGGGAGAAATGCTTTAAGCCCTCAATTTTATGAAGCGAATTTCTTATTGTAATCTGCTATAGAAAAAATGAATGAATAGAGAAAAAGAAATCAGACAACAATATGTTTTAATGCAACAGGCTTTCGCGTCATAAAATCGAGGAGCTAAAATAAAATTTGGAATTCTCTGGCTTTTCTACGCTGATTATACCTATTCTTGTTAATCTTGGTAAAGGGC
Organism: Rotylenchulus reniformis; assembly: GCA_001026735.1. Lineage (NCBI taxonomy): Eukaryota > Metazoa > Nematoda > Chromadorea > Rhabditida > Hoplolaimidae > Rotylenchulus > Rotylenchulus reniformis. Next base: position 14,099 of record LDKF01002505.1, on the reverse strand, counting down.
AAACATGGTATAATACATCAAAATGGACTCGAGTCAGACTCACTTTCCTTATTAAATCTTCCTTTCCTTTAAAAAATCCTCTTAAAGGGAAATTTTTTAATTATTTTCCTAATTTTTACTTTTAAGGATACTCCAAAATCCCGTGTGACTGCTTTCCGGCTGATGGCTCCGCGCTCGCTTGTCCTCGCTGGCCTAATGTTCCTCCGCCTTGTCATCCGTTGGGTTGCCGCACTGATCAGTTGCCTAAGGGGCCTTTCCTTCGCTCTGATCGTTTTCGGCACCTCCATCTTCGGTGGGTTCTCCTCTTCTGAGCCCATTCACCATCATAGTCTTTGGACGAATCACCACTGATCACTACCATTATCTCCGATCACTTTTTTCCTTGGACCCAACATGATCATGGAGTTCGTCCATTTCTCCTCATCTGGATTACCCCGAATTCCAATCACTTTTTTCCCTGGGTTTCTCTCCTATCAAGTGGGTGATCCACTCCCCTCCCTTGATCATCCCGATCACCGATCACTTTGCTCCCCACAGGCAACTACATTGTGGTGCTGTTCCTGCCTCTGATCACTGTCCTCCATCGTCATCACCAATGGCGAGAACTCATGGACCGGGCGATCAGCTTCTGGATGCTGATCCCGCTCTTCTTCCTCCACTTCGTCTTCCGTGTCCGGGTCCGTGTCATCGGAGACGAGATCCGGCTCGATCAGCCGGCCATCATCGTCATGAAGTGGGATTTTGATGTGTCATGTTCGAAAAAATTGCTGCCAAATCCGTCCATTTTTTGGAACAAAAATTTTACAATGACCCTAAGAAATCCAATTCTGATTAGAGTGAAAGGCTTTGGACTTTCGATCAGTCGTTCTCGGACTTTTGACACACAATTTCGTCCCTTAATTTCCAGTCACCGTACTCGACTGGACTGGTTCTACTTCTGGCTCGTACTGTGGCGTATTAATCCGTGGCTGATGACCACCAACAAAATTGCGCTCAAACAATTGCTCAGACATGTTCCCGGGGCTGGTGAGTGCCCCGATGGTCCATATGATCTGATCTGATCTGATCCATTATGTTGGATGAAGTTGGATCAGATCAGAATAAGTTGTGATTGATTTTCCCCTTCTTTGGCACAGGGTTTGGGATGCAGGGGCTGATGTATGTGTTCCTGAAGAGGGATTTGGAGACGGATACAGCAAGAATGTTTGTTTTTTTCTCCTATTTGCCAATTTTGAGTGCCCCAAATTCACACAAAGAGCAGGAGCCGAGCGGTGGATTACTACGCGGACATGGGCAGACCATATCAGGTAGGAACTGAGAGGGATATAAGGATAAGGATGGCAAAAAGTTGATAAGGTACAACACCAGCATTGATCACTCATTGACCCTTAGAATCTATCCAAATCACATTTGATGGATAGCCTGATCACTTTCGTAATTTGGACCATCCATACCTCATACATAATACCCGGAAACTAATCACTGTTTTAAGCTTCTTGATCAACCCCTGTAGAAAGTACAGATCACTAGGGTGTGCAAAATCACTTGAAATTTCATGACATTTTGTGCCAGATTCTGATGTTCCCCGAGGGCACGGACAAGACCGCGCACACCACCTCGCGCAGTGACCAATTCGCCGACCGCGAGGGGCTTCCCCGTCTGCGACACGTGCTTTATCCGCGCAGTGCCGGATTTGTCCATTTGACCCAAAAGATGAGAGAGCGTAAGGAAATGGGATGAATTGGAAATCTTAAAGTCGAAATTGGACCCTTTAGGCGATTATCTGGCCTATGTGTACGATGTGACGGTGGCCTATCCGGGCAAATTGGTCCAAAACGAGACGGACATGATCCTCCGGGGCCGACTGGCCAAAAATGTGCATTACGATGTTAGGAGAATTCCGGCGGAAGAGTTGCCCACGACGGACGAACAACTGCACAAATGGATCATCGGGTGGGCATTTGTTGGGGGTGGGGAAAAAGGACTCGCTAGGAGGAAAGACTCGAATGGATACTCGCCGAATTTGCTCCTGATCGGAATGGCTTTGATAAAACGATTCTCATTTCCTGTGGACATTCTGAAAAATTCATCAGATTAATAGAAGTTCAATGGTTCTGTGGAGTTCAGGCTTGAGAATTGGGACTTTGTGCATAGGGAGATCCCGATCAACTTGGCCACAGTGTTGGGTTCTGATCATTGATCAAGCATTGCTCCCGATCAAACTGATCATAAATTTGCAGTCTGTGGATGGAGAAGGACCAGCGACTGGACCAGTTCTACTCCGAGCGCACACTCAGCAAGCGGCGCCTGGACTCATCAGCGGCCTCTGGGACCATCTCCTGCTGTTGGGCCAGGGACGATTGGCGCCAGTCGGCGGTGAAGGTGTTCGGCTGCTGCTTCTGGCTCAGCGTGGTGCCCGTCTGGCTGTTCCACCTGACCTTTCTGCCCTTTGTCCAGGTCAGCGAAGAAAGTGAAAATGACACGTGTGCTTATCAAAACCTCTCGACCAACTGCCACAGTATACCTTTGGAATTTTCTGATATGAATTGATTAATGGGGTGGTTGGGAGTTGGGAGAAGTATTGACAATGGATGCTATTGCAATTTGGGGAAAATTGGTGATGATACGTATGTATATATCCTTTTGGTTAAACAAGGCCTTCCTGGCCTTGGGGTGGGCACTTGGAAGTCGGGATTTCATTTCCAAAACATGAGATTTCTTTTCTATGTACATGTCCAAACCCTTTGGCTCATTCAGATTGGATTCGTCTTCCTCCTGCTCAATTACCTCTACATTTATGTCTTCTACGGCGGCATCGATGAGCTGATCCTTTCCGGTTGGGAGAGGCAAAAGCGATCAGAAGTCAGGGCAGCACCAAAAAATGCCACTCCGACTCCGACGACAGAAACAATTTGAAGCCCAACAGCCAAAAAAGTTGCCAATGATCCGCAAAAGGTGATCGGATCTCATTGACATAAAGTACTCTGAACTGCATTTATCCCTATCAAAATTTTATTGACCCAATTGACCCTGATCTGACAATGAGACTCTGATCTATAAGTATGTATCCATCCTGATTTGGTCCCAATTCTGAACCGGTTTGGGATCAGCAGATCGGTGATCGATCACATCAGTGACATTGATATGATCAGTGGAGCGGATCGGATCATATCCTGTTTATGAAGTTGGATCATTGGAGACGATGATGAAGGCATCCTTTTCAATCAGTGCTTTAGTTGTTTATGTTTATTGTCAGCATGGTATGATACAGATTATCATGGACTTTGTTGTTTTTTGACCATATTCCATAAATATATATACATATAGCTTGATTGTATCGATCGAGTTTGGATAATCTGATCCATACACCTGTGATCAGTCGGTGGTTGTGCAGCTTCTGATCAGTTGGTGTCCAGAAGTGAATGGCGACCCTGGCGAGTTTGCGATCGCCCTTAGATCCCGGCGACAGATGGGCACCCGTCTCTCCGTGGAACCCATCGAGTTCTTGTCGATGGGGATCTCCAGCCGACGGCACAGATCGGAGATGTCCCGGAGCAATTCGGCACGACGCGGATTGCTGAGGAAGATCTGGAGAATCGGAGGAACCCATAAAAATAGGTTGGAACGTCGAAAATGCTAGGAAATTTGAATAGAAAGTTGAGAAATCGGAGAAGTACTTGGAGAGTACAGACCAAAGAATGGCATAGAGAATTCCGAGAATGGCCAGTTTTGCTTTGCTTGCCTGCAGCACGTTCTCGTCCATTCCGTCGGCGTCGAGCAGTTCTTCCCCCTCGGCCGCCCTCCACACAATGCGCATTTTGGTGCCCGAAATGGGACGAAGTGCGATGGCATTTTGGTGGAGCAGAACGCCCTCGAAGGTGGGGAAATTGATCAGAGCGAAGTGATCGGAAGCGGAAGGGGAAGAAGATGCGCCGGCGAAGGGAAGTGAGGAGGAGGAGGGGGAGACGGAGGATGATCCATTCTGCTGATGGGGATCTAGCTGAAAACGCGGACATTTTGGCACATTTCAAGAAATTCGGATGGTCCTCGAAATTTCAAAGCTGACTGACCCCCTTGTTGGCCTCTTCGGCCAAAAGTGCATCGGCCAAAGTTTGCACGGTGAACACCTCCCAGGGAATGCCCCGGTTGGCCCACGAGAACAGATCGGCCAACGACTTTTTCCGCAATTCGTATGCTCCGCCGAGGAAAGTGATGTCATTGTGGCCGCGAAAAAATAAATAATTAAAAAAATCAAAATTAAAATGTTTTCTAAAATACCGGTAGAAGCCCTTGACGAACACCGGAGGGCACAGGGAGGAGCGGACAAATACCTGAGAGGTTGATACGTGCGATTATCAATTTCCAAAACAAAAATCCAAAAAATCAGAGCTGGCAGGATCCGTTCCTAACTTCCATGAACTGATTACTAATCAAAGTTCATCATTCTCTTCAACTTTCCTCACACGATCAACTTGCTTATCTACATTGATCCGATCATTTCTTGTTTCTTCCTCCGATCTCCATCGATCAGATCAACTTTTTTTCAGATACCTCCAGTTCTCGCCTTCTCCCCCCCCCCCCCAAATTCACCGTTTTCAGGGTTTGCATGACAAATGATTCGGCCCCAGGCATCTCGTCCCGTGTCTGCTCGGCACTCAGGTACTCAACTCCGTAGGCCACCTGGGATCGGATCGACATGAGCATTGTGTTGCGCGAGTCCGTGCAGCAAAAAGTGCCTGGAAGGGAAGGGTACAAAAGTGATCAAAAAGTGCCAGGATTGGGGATGGATCACTTGCCGATCAGTCCGGTTCTTGCCGACGCGATCGCGATGAATTCCAGCCCGTCCTGCAGGCACTCCTCCACCAGGTACTCCGTGTCCGCAAAGTTGGACGAATGGGGACGGGCCTGGATTCGGAGGGGAAGGGGGTCTAAAGCTATCCCAGAGGGGATTCAGGGTAAAGATCACAGACCAATCTGATCAGGATTGATGATCGATATGAATCTGGACAAAGCGATTTAAACATTCCTAAGTAGATTCCTTATCGACCCATCCCGATCAGATTTGATTGATCATTTAGATAGATAGATTCCCAATGGACTATTTAACATCGGTCTCGACCACCTTGATCCACGCCCTCAGCTCCTCCCCACTCCACGCGATGGACAATGTGTGCAGACAGTTCTGGTCCAGGTTGACCGGGCGCAGGAACATCGGGTAGGCGCCCACATTGGCCCCGGCATGATCTAGCCAAGCATCCGGTTGGCCTTGCACGGAGCCGAAGGAGCAACATCTGTGAAGCATTGGAATTGGTCGATATCCAGGGTTGGCAAAGTTCGATCGAATGAATCGAAATCGAATGAACCGATCGGTGTGATGAAAAAATGATACCGAAGGGTGAGCCAAGTACCGAGTATAATACCGTATTTTCTCCAATAGAAGCCCGGGGGCTTCTATTTTTCAACCTCCCTCAGAAGGGGGGCTTCTAGTGGAGAGGGGGCTTCAATTAGAGAGGGGGCTTATATTTATCAATCCCTCTCGGGATTAGTTGCAAAAATTTAAAAAATGAAAAATTCTCTCAAAAAATATTAAAAAATAGTAAAAATTCGCTATTATCTCAACATTTCAATAATAATGTTAATTTGTTATTTTTAAATCTATTTTATAATTAATATTGACAAAAATCAGTTCAAAAATTGAAGGGGCTGCTATAAATTTTTAGTTCTACATCGGCGATAGGGAGCTTATAAGGGGGCTTCTATTGGAGAGGGGGCTTCTATTGGAGAGGGTGTTTCAATTTTTCGAACCCCCTCTTAAGGGGGGCTTCTATTGGAGAGAATACGGTATGTAGGACCATGGGTTATAGGGATAGGGAGGGAGTGCATCTGGCACCAAATATCCCCAGGTTTGGTGGTAAGGATGATGTTGTGATCGGTCTCGTTCCGAATGGACCTGATCACCAATCTGATCCATTTAGGGCAATGATCAGACCATCGATCCCACCTCAGTGTCTGCAGTCCGCCCCGTCTGCAAATGGCCCTCACACTTTTGCGATGCACCAGCTGATCATATTGATCCACAGTCAGTCCGCCCACCTCCATCTGCTCCCGGATCTGGGCCACCTGTCTCTGCAATGCCCGCTCCAACACACAAATTGTCCATGGCACGTTGTGGACCATCCCTGCGCACAACTCCCGCACCTTTTGCAACAATGCTGTGTGGTTCTGGTCGCGGGCCGTGATCGGCCCTTCCACGTGATGGATCGAGTCAATTCTGGAAAAATAGCGGAAAGCTCATAATACCATGAAGGAAAAGTTCAGAAAGTCTTATATTTAGATTTATTGATCAAGTCTTAGGTCTCAAGTCCCCTGCTGGTTTCGATTTTTGCTCTCTGCTGTTCCCGATTCTGATCACTTGGCTTTTTGCTCTCTGCTGGCCTGAATTCTGGTCCCTTGGTCTCGTTTTTATCTTGTTCCCTGTTCCTGATTCTGGTCCCTGGTCTCGATATTAGTCCCCTCTGCTGCTGATCTCGAGCTCGATCACTCACTGTTCCTCGTTGACAACCAATTCGGTAGGTCCGACCACCACAATTCTGACTCCATTCGGCTTTTGGAGTCCATTCAGTTTGAGTCGGTGGCGCCAGAGGACGATGATGATGGTGGGGGAGGAAGAGGAGGATGAGGAGACGATTGGAGAAATGGAAGAGGAATTGGAGGAGGAGGGGGAGGAAGAAGAGAGAGGCGAAGATGAGGAGTTGGGGCCCATTTTGGAGAGGGATTTCGCGCCGAAAAAAGTGAAGAGCACCCGTGGGGAAGGGAAAATCCACGGAGGCTGAAAAGGAAGGAAAATGAGAGAAAAATGGAAATGGATCGAACGAAGAGGAAGAGCCAAAAAGTAGCGGAAGATGGAAGAAGAGAAAAGAGGGAAAAGTAGCGAACAGCAAAGGAGTGAAAATCGACCTTTTAGGGCAAGATTGCCATGGGGATGGGGGAAGGATGGAAATTGGAAAATGAGACAGAATGGCCGACTTTTGAGGAGGATAACAGCAGGAAAAGGGGGAAATGCATTGACATTGAGAGGGTGAAGGGGAGAAGAAGCCCCCCCTTCCTTAGGCAAAGTGCGCAAAGCGCAGGGATTAAAAAAAGTGATTTTTAATCCTAAAGGACATCGGGGACTAGCAGAGTTACGGGCGAGATGGAATTTGTTTTTTGGACTTATGGATTCCGTAAACTGCGTAATACGATACGTAAGTCACGTTCAGCTGAATCATTTCAAATTAACATTTGTCGACACGAATGTTTGGAAGTCAGCAGCAGAGGGAGAATGTAAAAATTAGCAATGACCGACGGACAGACAAACAAACAAAGTCAGAGTCACACCACACCCTTCTGCTCCTCCATTTGCATAATTAAATTGGAACAGGGAGGGAAGAAATGGGGGAAAAAGATGTGGAGAAAACCATCCACGAGTGATACTAATACTAACGGCGTTGGTACAGAATATCCCCGGACAAAATATCCTCAACGACTTTGTTTTGATCATAATTCAGCTCAGAAGCAACCTAGAGTTTAAATCTTGGTGTCAAAAGATAGAGCTATATGTTTACTACAAATATGCAAAAAGGATCATCCGAATTGGCCAAGTGCGAAAAAAGTTATGGCCACATCTTGGCCAAAATCGTGGTTTTATGGCTTAATCTGGCCATAACTTTTTTCGCACTTGGCCAATTCGGATGATCCTTTTTGCATATTTGTAGTAAACATATAGCTCTATCTTTTGACACCAAGATCTAAACTCTAGGTTGCTTCTGAGCTGAGTTATGATCAAAACAAAGTCGTTGAGGATATTTTGTCCGGGGATATTCTGCGTCGACCCGAATACTAACAGATATTCGAATAAATTAAGGTTTGAAAATACCGAAAATTTCATAAGAATTAATTATCTAACAATTTTGTACTAATAAAATATTGTAAGGTAGGTACTACTGGGGTGACCGATCGGCCCTATAGTGGGGAAAATCGAAAGTTCTAATAAGACAGGCAGAGAAAACGAGTATTATGCGTCTCTGACGCGTTACTATAGAACAGCGGGCTCACGAAAGACCGAATGCCGCACTTTCCGGTGTTTCGTCGTTGATGTTTTGTATTTTGAAAATGAAATTTTCGTTTCAATAATTTTTACCTTGAATTTTTTCAAATGACTATTGGGTCGTTTATTCACCCCAGTAGTATGTAAAATGCGCGGCAGAAAAATGTGGAAATCTGGTTTCCTTTTTTTGGAGCCAGAATGTTTCGAAGCGATTAGTCGGATGCGTTTGATGCTTCTGTTCTCTCTACTCTACTCCTTGCCTCTGTTTTTTCATTGGGTCCAAAGACCACTCCGTCTTGAAGTGGGCGTGTTATTTCTCGTCGTGGGCGTGGCCCTCTACCCTTTCCAAATAAATATCCTCTCCAAATTGCTCATTCCTCACAATGTGTGGTTGCGCGGAGATTATCCTAATGCAGGCAAAAATCGTTTCAAAAAATTATAACTTAAAGGGATCTCCACATTTTTCTGACGCGGATTTTATAAATTTTTGGATTTTTTAGAGACCGGAATTCCGGATTATCGATTGAACCCGGACTTTTTGAATAACTGCTTAAATGTTTCACAAACTTTACTTACACGCTTCGGTCTCACCCTTCAACTTTTAATTCCGCATCTTTCCTAAAATTCTTTCGATATTTTTTACCATGTCATTTTAGAGCTACAGGTTTTGCCATAAAGAATCTTTCAACCCGTTCAAAAAATCTATATTTTGAAGCGAAATTATGTGAATTATTTTCATTTGGAATTTAAAAAATTAATGTTCCTTTGGCATTTAGAGAGGAATAAAAGACATTACGTCCAATTAGACGTGCAAAGACAAAGAGAAAGACTACGTCCTAACTCAAAAAATTTCGCTTCAAGATATAGATTTTTTTGAATCCTACTGTTTTCTGAAAGATTCTTTATGGCGATGAGTGTATATCAAAAGTCCGGGTTCAATCGATACCCGGACTCCGGGTGATAGATTAAACTAGAGATCGGACAGGACCTGGATCCAGACCTGGATTTTTTCTGGATTTTTTCTGGACCTGGATTTTTCTGGATTTTTTCTGGATCTGGATTTTTCTGGATTTTTTATCCAGGAAAATCCAGAATCCAGGTTTTTAAAAAATCCAGATCCAGGTGTTCAGGACCTGGATTTTCTGGATTAAAAAATGCACCCCTAAGAATGGGATTTTTGCCGAAAATTTTTGAATTTTTAAAGAAAATTTTGGGCTAAATGGAGAAATTTTCTTTAAAAATTTATTTATTTTTGTCCGAAAAATCAAAATTTTCCTCACGAGAACCATTTCAATTTTATAATTTTAATTTTTCCATACACTAAAAAATGAAATTTCTTCAGAAAAGCTTCAGAAAAAATGGTCACTTTTAACGGGATTTCAATATAAAATTCGAAAATAAGAACGTAATAAGGACAGAGGTCAAAAATCAGAACAAATCTGACAAATCAGAACATTTTAATTTTGTCAGAG